>JAQZBX010014953.1:0-38061 GCA_029593785.1 Cabassous unicinctus
CCCGCTGCATCAGCCCCTCGCGCCGCGCAGGCCGGCCTGCCCTCACAAGGAGGCCCCGGGAAGCGAACCCAGGGCATCACACATGGTAAACGGGGGCTCTATCGGTTGAGCCACACCCGCTTCCTGCTGTGAGGGCCCGCTGCATCAGCCCACTAGGCTGCGTGGGCCGGCCTGCCCTCACAAGGAGGCCCCGGGAAGCGAACCCGGGGCCTCCCATATGGTAAACGGGGGCTCTATCGACTGAGCCACTCCCGCTTCCCTGTGATATAGTTTAAATAAGAAAACTCATTTTTGAAAATCATATATTTTTGAATGAGCTAGATCTGTATTTGAATCCAAGGTCTAATATTTAGAGAGGCAGTATAGCATACAGATTAAATGTTCAAGTTCTGAAACTAGACTGCCTGCATTTGAATCTCAGTTCAGCACTTACCAGGTGGATGACAAAGGGCAAATTACTTAGCCTCTGTGTTTCAATTTTCTCAACCAAAAAATGGGCATCATTTTAGGACATTGCCTAACACATATAAATGCTTGATATATGTAGTCAATGTTAATTCCTAGCTGTGTGACCTTGGGCAAATTATTTAAGACTCTTGTGTTTTAGTCCCGTCATCTGTAAAACTGGATAATACCTACCTTGCAGGGTTGTTGTGAAGATTTGATATTATATATAAATATATATATCACATAGCTTCTGTAACTATAATTATTATTACCATTGTTACCACTATAGCTGTTATTATAATTACTTGAAGAAACTGCTTTTTAAGAGAAATATTGTAGAGATCTCAACATGTACCACAGACGGAATTATAGGAAATGTCCCATTGTGTTGGTGTTAGGGGGTTTAGCATTTGACAGCAATGATGTTTGTGTGTTCTGGAAGAGCGATTCATTTTAACTCCCCTTTCAGGCTTTTTGGAAAAGCTAATACTAAAATTTCCCCACTGGAAACCAGTCTTCCCTACTGAACAATATATAGAATGTGATGTCAGTGAGAGAGGTTGGTAAAACCTTAGATGAGGTTTTTAGAAAGTACCCAGTTAAGAGCAATGTGTTCCTGTTAAAGTAAAAATATATTAAAATCCTATGCAGTTTTATGGATGATTGTTTTGTAAACCCACAATTTCTCTAATAAAGAAAAAAGATAAAGAAAAAAAGGCTTTGTTAAAAAAAAACAACAACTAAGTTTAGCATTCATGCCATGTTAGAATATTGAAATAATCTTGTAAGACAAAATTTATAGAAATTAGCTTTTTAACACTGTTCTTATTGAAGGTTATATTGATGAAACATTTAGACTATCCCAGATTCATATCCTTTCTTTATGTTTCTCCTTCATGGGAGAAATTGGAAAGGTTTTGAAGTTTGGCATAAGAAATACATAAAGTATTTATTACAGAACACCCACAATTATTATTTAAAATAAGTTGGGAATTTTAAGTCATTGAAATATTAAAATCCCCCAATACTACTCATCTTCTTGGTGAAGAACCAATCAGGTATTCAGGGAAATACTCATACAATTTCATTTAAATTCAATTTTTTCTTCTCTTTAAAATAGATCTCTCCTCCCAATGGTATTTGTGTCCTTGCACTTGTTTTAAAGAATCTATATCATAGTCATAGCAAATATTTATCTAGTACCAGATTGTTTAAATAAACAGATATTTTCTGAAAGTATTGTGCAATGCTATTTAGGAATCATAATGAGGAACTAGAAGCATTCATTTTGTAATTATCAATAGTTGAATTATGTTTAGTGTATTTTAGTGTTAAGTATTTTGCATTTTAATTCTTTGGAAACTGATTATCTCATATAGCTTTATAAAATAAACAATCTTCCAAGAATCCTGTGACCCCAAGCATTCTGGACAATTCTGGTTATTTCTATTTGTCATTATTTTGCAACTTCCATTTACAGTGTTGACAATGTGCTATTTGGCTGAATCCTTTTCTTAACTTCATTTTGTGTGTCTCTGCCCTGAAAGGATGCTTCACATTTCTTGGCCCATTCCTATCTCCTTAGATTTAAAATTTCTTGTTCTAATGCTCTTTCTCTAAGAATATTGATAACTATTCAGATCATTGTTTCTGATTTTTTCCTCTTGTTGGCCCAGGAAGTAGGAAAGTGCTCTCCTGGCATTTTGTTATTTAGAAAAAGCATGCAGCTTTCTGGTGGTATATTGAAATAAATTATATTCTCATATGATTTCTGAAACTTTGGAGTTTGACTGGATCATTAGTATGTTGCATTTTTCCATTGATAATTCATTAACTTGACTTTTTCAGGATTTATTCTGGGATGCTTAAGAAGGAACAGGAGATGTTTTTTATATCTGTATTCTTTCTCTTTGTATGATGAGTAGGAAAAATCAAAAGAAAAAAGTAAGAGCAACAGAAGTAGTAAACTGAAACATTTATTAAGTAATAGTTGGTACAAATATACATATATAAAACCTAATGTTATAGGGCATAATAATAAAACAAACACTTGTGTACTCACCACCCAATTTGATAAACATTATTAATATTGTTGACTCTACCTATGTTTCCTCATCTGCTAATTTCCTGTGCCTGATTTTTGTGTTTATCATTATCTTCCTTTTTTCTTTAAAAAAATTTTGTGTGCATCCCTAAATAAGATATTGTTTAGCTTTGTTTGTTTTAGAACTTTATTAAAATGGTGTCACGTTGTGACCTTCTATGAATTGCTTTTTTCACTCATAATGTCCTAAGATCAATTTTAGTGTGCATAGTTTTAGTTCACTTTTACTTTTATATAATATTTCATAAACTATTTCATGGAATGCTATACAGCAGCATATTCTCCTATTATTCTGTCTCTGGATATTTGGACTATTTCCAGTTTCTGCTAGTACAAGTAATGTACCAGTCTTCTGATGTGCATTTGCATGAGTTTCTTCTCTAGGGTGTATCCCCAGGAGTGGTATTGTTGGTTACAAATTTTTGTACTCTTTTTCTACTTTTTTGGGAAACATTACACAAGACGTTGCTGCTGCTGCTGTGTGAGTGTGTGTGAGTGTGCTTGCGCACATATGCACATTATAACTCCTGAAAGCTTTAACTTAACTGACTATACCCTTTGGTTCCACCTTCCTCCAAATGTCTAGTACAGGTTTTTTTTTTTTATCACTGAGCTTTTCAGAAGCACCCAGAGCCTTTGATAAACCCTTCACTGCAATGTTCTTTTTTACCTTTTGTTATATCTTAATAGAATGTCTTTAGCCCCTCTTTCAGCTGTGAGCACAAGTGGATTGTATTCTCCCACTGGACTATGATTACTAGGTTTGTTAGGAAACACAATTTTTTATTCCCTTTATTGATGTGTCCTGCTCAGTGTGTGGTTTTTGAATTAGAGTAATTCCTGATCTTTTTTATCAGGTTTACGATCATTATTTTCTTAAATACCTACTTCAAATTCAAAATTAACTAGCAAACCCTGTAGATTATTGCCCCTGTTCTGGCCAGTTATTTATATTGAAATAGACATTTTTCTACCCAAACAATTGACTGGTTAGATGGATATCTTCATCTCTGTCTGCCCTTAGAATATTTAATTTGAGAATCCTTTCAGATATTCACCTGGAATTCTTGTACATTCTTGTCCTGTCTCTGGTAACTTAATTGGTAGTATCTAATTATTACATAATTGATTGATTGATATAAGCACTAGTTTCTTAATTTATGAAATGAAGAGGGTGATCTAGGTAAGCATTAAAGGCTAAATTCTAAAATTCCATGTTGCTTTGATTTTCTTTTGGAGAGTTTATATCCAAATTTCAGAATTAACTATTAGTATTTTTCTCTTTCAAACCTTTTTCAGATGAAATCAGTAATTTGTATCAATATCGTGACTCATTTTCTTTTATTGTGTTTGAAACTACCCTTTACTATTCCCAGTTTCTTCTTTCTGATATTAGACTCTTTATGAATATAGAGATTATAGCTGCCATCCAATTTCAATGTATGAAAAAGTTATTGTCCAATGAATTGTTTATAGACAAAGCAGTAGAAAGTTAGTTCATAAACTGCTATATATGGTTTGAGAGATTGATAAATAGAGAGTGGTATTAATAGAATGCTGTGATCCAGTTGAAAGTTAAGGTCAATAGCTGTACCATTTGGGCTGTTGTAGAGGGGATTCAGTCCTATAATAGAAGAGTTGAATTAGATCACCTTTAGGATCCCTTTTAGCCATATTAGGCTCAGATTTGATACTGAATAACCCTGAAACTTAGATCTATTATAGCTTTTTTATGTGGTGTCTTGGAAATTTAAGTATAACTGAATTAAGTATACCTGAGTATAAGTGTAACGTAGCACTGAGAGGCCAGACAAGTAGACCCACAATGAAGTCAGATGCTGTAGGCCAATTTACTACCATCAGGAATGCAAAGTTAGAGGCCTATGGGTTCTGTGCACCCCAATCAATACATCTGAATAGACCTACTCCAAGACACCTACTATTCAAAATATCAAATGCCAGAGATCAAAAGAGGAATCTGAAAGCAGCAAGAGTAAAACAATATATCACTTACAAGGGAACCTAAATGCTCTCAATATTGAAATTAAAAGTGAGTAAATACAAATCAATGGCTAGAAAAATTTTGATGAAGGCATAATGAAGAATAACTACAAAAATGTGACATCCTGAATTATTTGCAGCAATAACAGCAGCAACAGTAGCAGAATTGGTATGCTAATATATGATTTTTAAATGAAGGCAGCCTATAGTCACAGGGCACTTTCTTAAAGAGTGACTAACAAACTGTGTTCACTAGGATTCCATTCTACTCTACCAGAATGCAGTAATGAGCTTAATTAGCACTTTTTTTAGCAGACCCCCTGGAAATACTTCTTATCTTGCAGTTGTGGGTTGTATCACAGATAAGGAAGAGGGTGTCTGAAAGTTTAAGAATGAATATGTAAGCAACATATTGTTTTGGAGATATGTCCCTCTGTTTTCAGATAAAAGTGGGAGGCTGGGGAGAAAATGTACTCAATGTACAAAGTCCTAAAAATTTTTCTATGGTCTTTTGGATGATAATTGATAATATCACATAATATAATGTCATTTTGGAATATATAACATAGCAGTAAATTAGCATTGTTGTTTGCGTATAAATGTGAGTGTCATAAAACTCATGTGTACAAAAATTCTTTCATTACATTTATTTATCAATAATTAATTTTAATTTAACTCTTAAGCCTCCAAAGAAAAAAGTTTGATGTCACTTCAGGTGAACTCAGTTACTTTCAAGGTTTAACCTCATCAATTAGAATTATGACTGTCTCACTTCTTCATGGAGTTATTTGATTTCCAGAGGCTTTAAGAATTATACTGTCATTGGAACATTGGTGTCTTGCTATCTCTATTATTCTTAGAATAGAATTCATTGTTTAAAATCCAAATACCTTACTCTTACTAAGGCCCATCTTATATTACTCTACCCTTTTCTCAGGCCACTCTGGTTTCATTGGCCTATCACCCTTCCCTCCCCTCTCCTTCCCTCCCTCCCCCTCCCTTCCTCTCCCCTCCTCTCAAACATGTATTAAGATCTTTGCACTTGCTTTTTCCTGTAACTAGAATGATTTTCATTTAGATACTGGCTGCTTCTTACCATTCAGATCTCAGCTTAATTATTGCTTCATCAAAGAAGTCCCATTTGATCTCTAAATCTAAGGTACTGAAAGAGAAAAGCTGCCAGCCAAGAATTTTTTATCTGGCAAAACTGCCCTTCAGAAATGTGGGTGAGTTTAAAATCTTCATGGACAAACAAAAACTGAGAGAGGTTGTCAACAAGAGACTATATTTACAAGAGATACTAATGGGTGTGCTGCAGCCTGAAAGGAAGAGACAAGTGCAAGAAGCTTGGAGAAGTGTATAGTAATGAAGATTATAAGTAAGGGTAACTAAAAGGGTCAAAAGACAGACAATAGTAAGATATGGCAATGGAAAGTGAAAGGATAAAATGGACACAATAAGTAATGCCTTTACAGTAATAGCATTGAACATTAATGGATTGAACTCCCCAATCAAAAGACATAGACTGACAGAATGGATAAATAATATGAACCATCTATATTATCTAAAAGAGACCCACATTAGATGCAAGGACCCAAATATGCTGAAAGTGAAAGGTTGGAAAAAGATATTCCACACAAATAGTAATCAAAAAAGATCTGAAAAAGTGAACTAATATCAGACAAAATAGATTTTAAGTGCAAAACTGTTATAAGAGATTGTGAAGGTCACTATATATTAATAAAAGGGACAATTCACCAAGAAGAAATAAGTATATTAAATAGTTATGCCCCTACCTGGGTGCTGCAAAATACATGAGGCACACACTGGCAAAACTGAAGGGAGAAATAGACATCTCTACAATAATTGTTGGAGACTTAAATACACCACTCTCATTGGATAGAACAAACAAACTGGACAATGTTGATGTGATGGAAAAATTCCTACAAACACACACAAACAACCCACACTGACCCTAGAAGAAATAGAAGATCTCAGCATACCAATTGCAAGCAAAGAAATTGAAATAGTCACTGTATTAGTTAGCCAAAGGGGTGCTAATGTGAAATACCAAAAATGGGTTGTTTTTTATAAAGGGTATTTATTTGGGGTAGAAGTTTACAGTTACCAGGCCATAAAGCATAAGTTTCTTCCCTCACCAATGTCTATTGTTACGTGTTGGAGCAAGACAGCTGCCAGCGTTTGCCAGGGTTTAGGCTTTTGGGGTTCCTCTCTTCCCGGGGCTGCATTTCTCTCCGGGCTTAGCTCCTGTTTTTTCTATAAGGTTAGCTGTAGACGATCAGGCGAACGGCTTGCTTCTCTTCTCCTGGGGCCTTCTTTCCAACATTAAAACTTCTTTTCAAAAGACTGCTTTTTCTCTGTTTTATGCCTTGGCTTTTATATTCAATTCCCCACCCACCAGGGGGTGGGGCTTAACGCCTTATTGACTGACATGGCCCAGTCAACGCCCTAATCATAATTCAATCATGCCCAGATTAACAGATCAGATTACAGGCATGATCCAGTTATATTTTTGGAATTCATAATTACATCAAATTCCCCAACAATTATAGTCACCAAAAACTCCCCCAAAATGAAAAGCTCAGGACCAGAAGACTTCACAGGTAAATTCTACCACTCATTTAAAGATCTAATACCAGTCTTGCTCAAACTCTTCCTAAAAAAAATTGAACAGGAAGGAATGCTACCAAATGCATTTTATGAAGCCAACATCACCCTAATACCTAAGCCAAATAAAGATATTATGAAAAAAGAAAATTACAAACCAATTTCTCTAATGAATATAGATGCAAAAATCCTCAACAAAGTATTTGCTAACAGACTGAATCCAAAAGCACATTAAAAGAATTATACAGCAAGATCAAGTAGGTTTTATACCAGGTATACAGAGTGGTTCAACACTAGAAAATCAATCATTGTAATACACTACATTAATCAATTGAAAAAGAAAAATTGCATGGTCATCTTAATTGATTTAGAAAAGGCGTTTGACAAAATACAACATCCTTTCTTGATAATAACACTCTGAAAGATAGAAATGGGATGAAACTTTTTCAATATGATAAAGTGCATATATGAAAAGTCCATACCTAACAGTGTACTCCATGGTGAAAGACTGAAAGCTTTCCTGCTGAGATTGGGAACAAGTCAAGGATGCCCACTGTCTCCACTATTATCCAAACTTGTGCTAGAAGTTCTAGCTAGAGCAATTAGGCAAGAAAAAGAAATAAAAGTCATTCAAATAGGAAAGGAAGAAGTAAAACTTTTGCTATTCACTGATGATATGATCCTATACCTAGAAAATCCCAAAAAATCCACAATAAAGTTACTAGAACTAATAGACAACTTCAGCAAAGTGGCAGGATATAAGATTAATGCGCAAAAATCAGTAGTGTTTCTATATACTACTAATGAGCAAACTGAGAAGACCTTCAGAAAAAATTCCATTTATAATAGTTACTAAAAGAGTAAAATATTTAGGAATAAACTTAACCAAGGACAAAAAGGACCTGTATTCCGAAAACTATAAAACATTACTAAAAGAAACCAAAGAAGACCTGAATAAATGGAAGGATATTCCTGTTCATGGATTGGAAGACTAAATATCGTTAAGATGTTAGTCCCACCTAAACTGATTTACAGATTCAACACAAAGCCAATAAAAATTCCAACAGCTTTATTTTGCAGAATTGGAAAAGCCAATTATCAAATTTATCTGAAAGGGTAAGGGCCCTGAATAGCCAAATATCTTTAAAAAGCAGAATGAAGTTGGAGAACTCTCACTTCCCGTCTTTAAAACATATAAGTTAGCTACAGTGGTAAAAACATCATAGTATTACACAAAGATACACAGATTAAGGAATAGAATTGACTTCAGAGTTCAGAAATAGACCCTCACATCTGTGGTCAAGTGTCTTTTGACAAGGCTGTCAAACCCACCCAGCTGGGGCAGAATAGTCTTTTCAACAAATGGTGCTTGGAGAACTGGATATCCATATCTAAAAGAAAGAAAGAGGACCCCCTATCTCACACCTTATACAAATATGAACTCAAAATGGATCAAGGACCTAACTATAAAAGCTAGAACCATAAAACTCCTAGAAGAAAATGTAGGGAAACATCTTCAAGATGTTGTGGCAGGTAGTGGTTTCTTAAACCTTATACCCAAAGCGTGAGCAATGAAAGAAAAAATAGATAAATGGGACCGCCTCAAAATTAAACACTTTTGTGCTCCAAATGACTTTGTTACAAAGGTGAAAATACAGCTTTCTCAATGGTAGAAAATTTTTGGAAACCACATATAGCCGTGTGGGAATTTGATGTAATTATGAATTCCAAAAATATAATTGGATCATGCTTGTAAACTGATCTGTTAATCTGGGCATGATTAAGTTATGATTAGGGTGTTGACTGGGACACGTGAGTAGGGCGTTGAGCCCCACCCCTTGGTGGATGGGGAATCGAATATAAAAGGCATGGCAAGAACAGAGTTGAAGCAGTCTTTTGAGAAACAGTTTTGATGTTGGAAAGAAGTCCCCAGGAGAAGAGAAGCAAGCCGTTAGCCTGATGGTCTACAGCTGACCTTGTGGAGGAAACAGGAGCTAAGCCCAGAGAGAAACGCAGCCCCGGGAAGAGAGGAACCCCAGAAGCCTGAACCCTGGCAAACGCTGGCAGCTGTCTTGCTCTAACACGTGGCAATGGACTATGGTGAGAGAAGAAACATAACACTTTATGGCCTGGTATCTGTGGACTTCTACCCCAAATAAATACCCTTTGTAAAGACCAACCCATTTTTGGTATTTCACATTAGCACCCCTTTGGCTGACTAATACACCACATATTTGGTAAGGGTTTGATTTCCATGTTATATAAAGAAATCAACAACTGAATGATAAAAAGACAAGCAACCCAATGAAAATGAGCAAAAGACCTGAATAGACATTTTTCCAAAGAGGAAATAAAAACTGACGAAAAAGCACATGAAAAGATGTTCAACATCACTACCTATTAGGGCAATGCAGAGCAAAACTACAATGAGATATCACTTCCCACCTTACAGAATGGCAATTATTTTTTTAAAAAAGCCAAAATTACAAGTGCTGGAGAGGATGCGAAGAAATGGGAGAAATGGTGCAGCCTTTGTGGAAAACAGTTTGGCGGTTCCTGAGGAAGTTAAGTATAGAGCTGTCATATGATCCAGCAAACCTGCTACTAGGAATTTATTCAGAAGAACAGAAAGCAAAGATGTGAACAGGTATTTGCCTACTGATGTTCATAGCATCATTATTCATAATTGCTTAAAGATGGAAACCACCTAAGTGCCCATCAACTGATGAGTGGATAAACAAAATGTGGTATATACATATGATGGAATACTATTCAGCTGTGAGAAGAAATGAACTTGGGATGCATATGACAACATTGATGAACTTTGAGGCTGTTATGCTGAGTGAAATAAATCAGATACAAAAGGTTGAAATAAATGTGATGAGAAAACTTATAGAGTTAAACTATAGTGTAGAGGTTAGTAGGAGACAGAATGTGGGTTGAGAAGGGGAGCTGATGCTGAATGTATGTAGAATGTTTAATAAGGTTGATTATAAATATGTGGAAATGGATAGAGTTGATGGTAACAGATTATAATGGGTATAACTAACACTGTTGATTTATAAATGTGATTAGGGTTGAAATGGGTAGTCTAGGGAGGTTAATGTTAATTGAAAGAGGATAATCTAGGGACTGTATAATGTAGTGATTTTGATGATAGATGAGAATTGTGGTTAATAATATAAATACAGAATGTCCTTCTACTACAAGGTATTAAGAATATGGTGATACATGGGAAAATACAACTAATATAATTTATAGACTATAGTTAACAGAAATATTATAATATTTTTCTTGCAAATGCAAAGAAGGTATTATATGATCAAGCATTTTTTTTTCATTTTCTTCATTAACTTATTGATTGAGCTTGGTCATGTCATTTAACCAATCTGTGCTCATTTATTCATCATTTGGAACACTGGAGAAACAATTGAGTTTGTTTTTTAGGATTAAATAAGATAAATATGCCTGGACAGGATTTTATAAGTAGTGCTTCCATAATTTGTTAAGTTGCATTTTCTCTGTTATTTTATTTTTTGAAGTTGAAATCAAGTTACAAAAAATAATGTTTCGCACATAAGACTCTTAATAATAAATGTTTGTTGATTGACTGAATGAGTGAATATATTGTTAAATGATCTGGAATTAGTGGCCTCTTATTTTTACTTTGACCTCTCTTGTCTTTGTATTTACATTTTTTCATATTCAGTTAGACCTCCCTTAAATGTGTCTTTGTCTTTAATAATATTGCAGGTCAATATAGCAAGTCAAAATAATTCCCCCTTTCCATGGCCTTTTCTTCTTTTTCTTGGCCCTCATTATCAATTTAAAAGTCATATGCTGCCAATGGAATGTGATTCTAAATAGGGTTCCATTTTCTGTTGTCCATTAGGCTAGACAAATACTTCTTGACTATTCTGAAACTAAAGCCTTTCCGTTCTCAATTCACCAGAACTGTAAGCAGAACTACAACCCTTTCCATGAAGTTACACGAGTGAATAAATTTCTTAGACATGCTCTAAGTATTTCCAACTATGGTAAAAACTGAGAGTCACTGTCTCTCACTCTCTGTAGCTGCTCCACCCTTCACTTGCTGTGTGATACTAGCTTCAGGGGTTAATGGTTTTTCTTGGCTACCTGATGAAGACTAGCTTTGTTTTTTTCTAGCTTAAATTTTTTTCTGTCAGTAATACATTTTTATCCTCCACATCTGCTATGCTTTATCTATTTGCCTTGATATGAATATAACTTGGACATTCCTTAGTTACTAATACATTAGAGCCACTAAAACTCATTAGAATTTGGTTCCTGGAGTTCTTTTGTAATCTTTCTCTAGTGAGCATTCTGATTAAGATATTTGAAGATGTAACAGCCTCAGGACATGCTTTATTGTCTGAAGAGTCAGCACTGTGTTCAAGTTGAGTTGGCTCTTTAGTCAAATACACTTCATCCTCAAGCATTATGCCTCCTACCCATAATAACCTTCTCTCTCCCCTCTGCTTATCTAGATTTCCATCTATCTATTCATTATTCAATATACAAAATTTCTGGTCTTCCACTGACTAGCCTTCATGACTTCCTCCTCTACAGTTATAAATATTTAAAACTGCACCACTCCATTTATTTATAAATTTATGTACCTAATTATATTACTTGCTGTTTTAACTGAAAATTTTATTGAGATAAAGATTCACATGCAGTTGTAAGAGATAATACAGAGAGATCCCTTGCATACTTTGCCCCGTTTCCCCCAGTGGCAACATTTTGCAATCCACTGATCTTATTCATATTTCCCCATTTTAAATTGCACTCATTTGTGTGTGTGTTTATAAATTCTTTACAATTTTATCATCCAAGACACACTTATTTAGGGTTCATGTATCTACCACCAAAGTCAAGATACTGAATATAGTTTCACCATCACTTGCCCTTTTATAACTACACCCACTTCCCTCCAACTTCACTCTTCCTCCCTACTCTGGAAACTACTATGTTTCCATTTCTAAAACTTTGTCATTTCAAAAATTCCATATAAATAGAATCATATTTTATTTAACTTTTTGTAATTGGCTTTTTCACTCAGCATAGTTCCATGGAGAGTCATCCAAGTTGTTACTTATATCAATAATTTATTTTGTCTTTATTGGTAAGTAGTATTCCATGGTATGTATGTATCACTGTTTATTTAAGCATTTACCAGCTGAAGGGCATCTGGGCTGATTCAGTTTCTGGCTATTAAACATTTGTTTACAGGATTTTATGTGAACATAAGTTTTCATTTCTCTGATAAAAATGCCCAAGAGTAAAATTGCTGGGTTGTATGATAACTGCATGTTTAGTTTTATAAGAAATTGCCACACTGTAGTTAAGTATGGCTGCAGCATTTTACAATCCCACCAACAATGTGGGTGATACAATCTCTCCGCATCTTTGCCAGAATTTGGTGTTGTCATTATTGTTTTAGCTGTTCTGGTAAGTGTGTAGTGTGGTTTTAATTTGCATTTAATTTGCATTTCCCTTGTGACTAATGATGATGAACATAATTTCTTGTGCTTATTTGCCATCTCTATATTCTCTTTGGTGAAATGTCTATTCATATCTTCTGTTCATTTTCTAATTGGATTGGCTTTTTTGTTTGTTTTTTTACTGTTGAGTGTAGAGAGTGCTTTATTATCTTAGATATTAGCCTTATATTGAATATGTGGTTGATTGCCTTTTCATCCTATTCACGTGGGCTTTCATGAAACAAAAGTTTATAATTTTGGTGGTCTAATTGATAATTTTTTTGTTTTATGGATCATACATTAGTGCCTAGTCCTAGTTCCCAAACATTTTCTCCTTTTTTTTTAGCTAAAAGTTTATCGTTTTACATTTTAAATTTAGGTCTATAGTCCATTTAGAGTTAATTTTTGTATAATGGGTGAAGTTTAAATTTTTTATTTTTTTTGCCTATGGATGGCCAAGTTGCCCTAGCCCCACTGGTTGAAAAATATACTTCCTCCATTGAATTGTTTTCCATATGGCATGATTGTCTATGTAGAAAATCCCAAGGGAGCTAAAGACAAAAACATTTAAAAATTCCTAGAATAAGTGAGTCAGCAAGACTGCAGGATATAAGAGCAACATATAAAAATAAATTGCATTTCTATACATTTGCAATGAGCAAATGAAACCAAAATTAAAAAACAGAATAACGTTCAATTACTACAAACAAAATGAAATAATTAGGCATATATTTAACAAAACATGTACAGGATCTGCATGCTCAAAATTATAAAATGCTTATAAAAGGTATCAAAGAAGACCTAAATAAATGGCAAGACATACCATGTTCATGAATTGGAAGACCCAACGTAGTGAAATGTCAATTTTCCTCAAATTAATCCATAGATTTAATGCTATTCTTATGAAAATCCTAGCAAGCTTTTTCTAAAATTTATATGTCAAGGAAAAAGCTCTAGATAAGACAACTGTGATGAAGAATGAAGTGTTAAGAATCACTCTACACAACATTAAGGCTTACTTAGTTAAGCTGCAGTAATCAAGACTGCGGTTTTGGCAGATAGGTAGCTACATAGATCAATGTAACAGAGTAGAGGACCTGCAAATAGACCCACACAAATATGCTGAACTAATTTTTGACAAAAATAGAAAGTATTATTTGCTATTTTATATTGATTCATCTTGGCTCCCCAATAAGGTTTTAATTTTCTTAAGGAGGCAGACCATATTTTTAGTTTATCTTCACCATGCCTAGTAGAGAGCTTAGCATGATATGCATTAACCTAAAAATTGTTGATTTACAAAAAGTTTGAGAGTTGAATATTATATCCTAAAGGAGATGAAAGATTAAATTTTTATGAAGTTCCTCTTCAGCCAAACAAAATAAACATACATATGCACATGCATATGGACTTAGATACATACACATATGACCAATAATTTAATAGGTATTTAAGCTCTTTCATCTGGGTGTGGTAAAAGGGGAGAAATTGGAAGAGGAGGAGGAAGGGGAGTAAGAAGGAAAGATGGAGAAAGGGGAGAATATGAATACAAGGATGAATGTATATTGCTTGTAGTTGCTCATAGTTTAGTGGCAGAAACACATGTAATAGAGAAATTATATTACAGTAGAAGATAGTATAAAATGGGGGATCACAGAAGAGGGGAACTATTGTTTTGTCAAGGATTTCTAGGAAGGGCTTTATAGACATTTGAGCTGGATTTTAATAAATATATAAGTTCATCATCGTGAACAAGACATATAATGGAATCCCATGTAAGGAGAATTAATGTATAAAGTTTCAATGGTATTAATAAACTTGGGAGTTTGGCGAATGTCAAGAAGTTTAGCATAGCTAGAATAGAACACAACTGGAAAAATAGATTGGAGCTATTCTAAAGAGTTTGGCTTTCATTCTCTGGGTAGTGGGGAGCATTTGAAGAAATTTTTAAGAAGGATGAATGACATATTGAATATGTTTCTTAGAAAAGTAACTTTGGTGACATTGTGGCTATCAATTTGAATGAGGCAAGACCGAATGCAGGAAAATCTGTAAGTATGCTACTTTAATGATCCAGGCATGTCCTGATAAAAGTCTAAACAACCTAGGAAGTGAAAGGGATAGAGTTGATGGTTGAGGTTGCTCATTAGGTATGAGGTATACGGTTGGAGAGAGAATCAAAGACAATTGAGACATTTAACAGAAAGACTCAATAATGAGCCTATTATGATAGTAAATATAGACAGATGACCAGACTTAGAGATTTGTTTTTTATTTATTTTATTTTATTTTATTGAGTTTGAGTATTTTGTGAAGGTGAACATATTGAGCAGGGAGATGTTTGACTGACTTCCCTGAAGGAGAGAGAAAGTCCCTTGGCTCCCTTTCCTATCAAAGTTAGGGGTTTAATATCCATTTTCTTATGAGAACTCATGGTAGTCACTATTGCTTTTCAGACAGTTTCAAACTTGGCTCATATTGTAGAAGTTCTGTAATCTATCATTCTAGTCATATAGAAGAAGGGAAGTGAATTTAGATTTGACCCCAAGAAGCCAAGAGGGGATAGAGGAGTTTTATCTGTTCAGGTGAACTCAATTAAACCAGTAGCCCCAGTAGTTCTCAAATTGTCAACAGCCTCCTCATCACCTGGGAACTTGTTAGAAATGCAATTTTTTTTTTTTTTTTAAGGAGGTACCAGAGATTGAACCCAGGATCTCGTACATGGGAAGCAGGCGCTCAACCACTTGAGCTACATCTGCTCCCCTAGAAATGCAAATTCTTGAGGTTCACTCCAGACCTACTGACTCAGAACTGTGGGGTAAGGCCCAGAAACCTGTGGTTTAACAGGTTCTCCAGGTGATTCTGATGTACCCTAAAAATTGTGAATGATGGTATAGCAGCTACACTATACTCTTCCATAGTTCAAGAGATATGATACCATGAAATCAACTGCTGACTAGGCCACATCTTTTCAGCCACATTTGTGATCAGTTAATTGTCTCACAATTAAAAAAATAATTTATGAATGTATTTAATTTTAAAAAGTAGGGTGAAAGTAAATGCACAAACTATGTTTCAAGGTGTATATATATATATATTGCCTTCTTATTTTATTTCTCTTTCTTTAAATCTTGTTTCATATAAATTAATATCTCTAAGTGGCTAAGAAATCAAATTGATGTGATATTATGAAGGAAAATGAAATTCAGGACTGCCTTCAGTGGTTCAGGGACTAGTTAGGGTAAAGCTGTTAGGGGTTGTGATTAGGGAAGAAAAACTAATGAGGGAAAGAAGAAAAGATAATGTGTGGTTTCAATTGTATTAATCTGGATTCAGATTTTATTTGTTCATGTACCTTGATCAAAGGTGTACCACTGAGGTCATAGCGTATGACCCTTTATCTGCAGGTGCTTAATAAATATTGGATTTTGAATCAACTTAACATGGAAAACAAGTCCCACAGTAGTTGGGCTTTAAGAACATTAACAATTAATTGCCAAAGAAAATCTTCTATCCTTTTTAGACATGTGAATCTAGTTGTTTACAGCTGGCCTGGGCAGAAGTGGATTCCCTAGTTGTTTAGGTGAACTGCCTCAGGTCTTTCTGGTGATGAACTTTAGTTTTCGTTAGCCCCACTTACTCTGCCATTCCTGCTGTTTTGCAACAGGGCTTAAAAGTGCTTTAAGTGCTTGTGACCGTGGTAATGAATGAAAATGTCTTTCCAGCACTGAGAGGATTGCATTAGACTGAATAGTTACCTCACTTGTAAAAGCACTATTAGAGTGGGGCAGCTGTAAGTAAGGATAACGATTTGTGTCCACTGCTTATTTACTGAAAATTGTCAATGTATTATTTATTGAGAGCTCTCCAGACAGTGCTTGTCAGAATAAAAATGTCAGCTCTGAGCAAAATGTTATAATATATAATAAAAATGCTAGGTATGCATTTTAGGGAGACAACTAATTAGACCTACTTTATCTTAAGGAAGGGACAGTAAAAATATCTACTATTGCATACTTTCTCCATTGTATAAGCCCTTTTCTTTCCTCCCTGCTCAGCTCTGTATTTGGTTTAGAAACTTATCACATCTGAGAAATAATTTGAAGAACTTTGTATTGTTGTCATTAGATACCCCCAGTAGATGGGAGGCTTACTAAAGGAGGAAGGGCCTGGTTTGCCATCCCGCAGTAAGCAGCTGCCCTCACCTCCATGTTTTGTCTGAAATTAGATGTCACTTCCTCCCAGAGCAGTGCTCGTGGAAAACTGCCTCCAGTGTAAACAACATAAAATTATTAAGCTTATTCCTCAGCCGTGCTAATTAACCCCAAACAAATTTCACATTAAGGAAACAGAATTCAATCAATGTAAATGTTATTGCTGTGTATTACTGTAAGCAATATTATAGTGGCTAAAATAATTAATTATTTTGTATTTTTTAAAGAAATATTCTTTTTTATGGTGTTGCAAAATATTTTTCAGATTCCCCACCTTTTTTGGCCTCTTCTGGCATGGACTATAAAAGACCCATATGGTAAAGGATAGGTAACACACAGTCATTTTTTACGGGAAGGGAAAAATGTATTTTGGAGTGCTTCAGGTTTTCTTAGTCTAATGTGTTTTCATTGGCAATACATATGCGGATTTTGTCTCCTTACCTATTGTAGTTCACTACTCATTGTAGAAATTTACTATCCTCTTCCCCACCAATCTTAAATAAAAGCACACATGGTGAAGGTAGTAGTGGTGGTGGGTATGATGATAAAGAATGATGTTAAATATAATTCAGTTAAGAGGGAAAACTGTAAGCCATTTTACTGTATTTCAAGTTTGGGGAAACAATTGCCAATAAAGATTTTCCCTACTTTTTATCTGGACTCACATAGAAAGTCAAATTATCCTCTTCAAGATAATTTCTTACATTAAAAAACAAACAAACAGATTTCTAAATAATTGTTTGGTTATGCCTGTGATAACTGAGGATAAAACTGATCGTTATTGTCATCTTCATCATTGTCAAAGACCTTTAAAAACGCTAAGTGTAAAAACCAGATGATATGTAACTTTATTTTTCATGCATTTAAATGGATATTTGATTAACATGGAGTTATTTATCAATTAGATATAGCATATTCTATGCTGTATGGAACAAATCAGATGCTATTTTTATTAAGCTTATCCTGAGCTATGTCACATCCTTTATCCAATATATGCTAGAGAGTGTTAAATTAACCTTGGAATTTAAAGTAATTTAACTAAATGAGTAACGTAATAAAACAAGATATTGCTCTTTTTAGATTTCTTTGTAATTTCACCATCTTCTAGCAAATGTCAATCCTTGTCCCTCTCTATGCTCAATTAATGCAGTATTCTATTTCATGGTAATTCTTAATACCTTCCTCTTCTTTGTTAAAACTGTATTTTCATCTTGGTTGTAGTATTTACTTTTTTTTTTTACCATATCTTAAATATCTAACAAGCAAGTTGCTATTAAATATTTACAGTGAGACCAAAACCAGTAACAAGAACATAAGTATTCCAAGGAAGAGCTAGAACATTCTACTAAAAAAAATAATAATAAAAATAATCTTTTATACCACTAGTTGAAAAGAAATTAAAATTTTGTGCATGGTCTGTTTTGAGATAACATCTGCATGTATTTGACTGTATATTTTAGCTTCAACTGATTTTTTTCCGGTTGTTGCTTTATATTTTGGTTTCTTTCTTTAGTTTCAATAACTAGATAGTTATTTTCTTTTTGACTTCTTTGGACATTTATTTTTACTTTTCCAAACAGAAAACAAGTTTAGATTTTATTTAACTGCATAACGTAGGTAGCTGATACTGTATCATAGATTATAAGAAGCTATTTTAAAAATCACATACAATATAGACAATGAAAAATTTGTGTTGAACATTTATACATTTTTATGTTTATGGCTCTAAATGTATTTTAGGAAAAAGCTTTAAATAATTTACATGCTTTAGCAAAGAATATAAGATTGTTAAATATGATGATTAGCATTTGGGTAGCTCTCCTATAATCAAGACATTTTGAAAATATTAAACTATACAATTTCTATTATGAATATTCCTAGAATTTAAAGTTATACTATAATAGCAAATCAAAAAATGGAATAAAAATTTATAATAAGGGTCATAGTTATAAGAACCTATCTTAGTATATTTGAAAATGAGAATCAAAGGGTTTACATACAGTATTTCATTCCCTTTTTAAAAAGCTATAACTGATAAACTGCAGTAATCAGGCTTTTATGTGTTTTTCCTCTTTCCGATACTGAATTCATTTTAAAAAACGAAAGTAAAAAAGGTAAAAAGAGACTCCAGAATTTTGAAACCCAGTGGTCCTAAAGTGATGGGAAAATAGCCAAGGTGTCACAGCTAATTTCTGACCCTGTTTTATGAGTTCTGCTGTTAGTTATTCCCCTTGTCAGCCTGGGAATCCCTGAGGCTGTGCAAACTGGCTGAACATCACTCAATCCCAGTTTTATATCCCCTTTTAATAATGTTGAGTCTATTCTGTCCAACTTTGATTCAGACAACCTGCTTGTCTTGAAAAAGTGATATATTTAATCAGTGACTCTGTCTCCAGCACAGCTCCCACTGCGTGTGACTAGAGCCAGAGAGTAGTGCAGTGGTCTGTCACTTCTGTTTGAATGGGTAATGTGGAGCCCATCAGCTGAAAAGACAGGAGCTGGAACTGCTTGTTAGGACACATGATCAAAAGCCACTCTCTGCTTTCTGCCAATCAAACCTCAGGTCGCCTTGTGGGGCAGACATTAAATAGATTTTTTTTTCTGCCTTACACTGTGGGCACTTTGCCAGTTTGACATGTGAACTGTTACAAAAGATAGCAGAGTTTCAACCACTTGCTGACTGCTTTAAAATATTACTGAACACTTGTAAAAATGAAATATTCATAATACTATATTATGATCAATTCATTGAAGTAGTATTCAGTGTCCTTATGTGTAATTTGTAGTTTTGTTTTTGTTTTTGTTTTTGTTTTTGGTGGGGAAGAATAAACAATAGACAGTTGTTTTTGGGTGAAAGTAAGGAAGACAAAAACCTTGTAAATTAATCCACTTGCAAAGCCAACACAACTGTGTGACAAATCTATTGGATAAGATGATTATTGCTTTGTGAAAATAACATTAGTGATTTAAATGTTATTTTATATCTTCTCTCCTCTGCTTTAAAATTATTTACTTCTTCTAATTCAGGGTAGAAGAATGTTTTCAGTGTTATATTTTAGCCAGAAACATTAAAAACTTTATTTGGAAATTTAATTCAGGATCGTATTTCCTCTGCCCAAGTATGGACCAATTTCTGAATCTATTTTAAGACATTCTGATTTGAGATTTGTCCTGATGGGTATTTTTACTCTGTAGCTACCTCATCTTTGTACCCATAGCAATCCAATAATTATGGTGGCGTAGCCTTAACTCTAGACTTTTTAAGAGAACAATGAAAACCTAAGTTCTTTAGACTTAAAAAGTCATTTCAATTGACATTTCTGCAATTTCCAAAAACCCACATTACTGTTCTAAAGCTGTTAAATCTTTTGATATCTCCAAACTTGCCACTTGGTACTTGCTGTTTCTTCTCTAATGATCATTTTAAAAGGAGTTAAACATTTTCACCAAAACATACCATGGCAATCTAGTGGAACTCATTTAAACAGTGAGCTACACATAAACAGCTGCTCCTTCAATAAGCCATTCTTTATAATACCCTTATTACCTTCTAGTGTCTCAAATTCTGATTAGTCAACAGTGCTGATTGCTGCACGGCATTCCGTTGCCCATCTTCCTTCTGCTCAGCTGCTCATGTCTTAGTTGTTATTTGATTACAACACAACTTGTGCATTGTTTTTCCAAGTTGCTCTTCATATTGTGTCTTAAAAACTCTGAATTATCCAAGGAAACTGGGATTGTGTGAGAGTGACATTTTAAAATGTCTCAATGAAGCATGGTATAAAATACATATATTTTATATGTATTCTGGCTAAAATATAATACTGGAACTCTTAGGTGGGAAAGAATATTTGTGACTTACAACTCAGTACTTACTATTTAATTATGAAATAGAGATAAAGTATGTGGAAGTATTTTAAAAAGCAGATAGTGCTTTGCAAATGGTAGCAAGTTATAAAATTATTATGTTATGGTTATTAAATTTCAGTCAGATATAAAGTTCTGGAAGAGGTAATTATGTATGTAGTATCCACAGGAATGGCCTAAAGGACTTTCATCTTTGCTCAGGACTAGGTCATTTTAGTCCAATTACTCTGTAGCACCAATGATGCCACACTAAATAGGACAGCATGTTGGTAGTTTAACTTATGATGAAATAAGTAAGGGTGGGAAAAAATCTCTACAATGAAGTTTGAATTTCAGCAATTCCTTTGTTGTGACCCCCTGGAATCTACTCATGGTGAGTAGAAAATGCTGACATACTAGAAATGCAACCCCAGTAAAGGCCCTAAATCTGTCGTTGTGCTCTGGAGTCTGCTCTGAAAATAGAAAAGCTCTTTTGGTAAATTAAAATCGGTGTGAATGGGAACAGATGTTGACATGCTTTACTTTATCTTCAGGGATGCCAGTTAAAGAGGAGAGGGTCAGCAAGGTTAGATGGTAGAAAATACAGCAAGTATGCAAACTTGTTCCATGAAGGGTGTTCTGTTTGGGGATGTTAGTCAATATAATTGTATTTACTGTTACTAATCCAGATAAGCGTTATACCTACATTACTGTATCTGGAGGAAAAACGAAGGGTTGGTATTTATTTCTGGGAGGTCCATCTCTGTTTGATGTTCCCTTGTGATTGTGTCCTTTCTTCATCAGACTGCATTGGCTATAAACTGTCTCAGACTACTATTAGGTTTTACTTTCCAACATCATTTTGGCATTGTTTTCTAAAGTATTTGTTGAATCCTAATGTTATAGTAGCGTCTTTGTACCGATATTTGTCAAAAATAATGAAAATGGTTTATATTCTAAAAATGTACAATTTATCAAATAGCTTGTATAGTCAATTTAAATAAGTCTTGTAGAAGTTTCAGTCTTGATTTGAAAAAATAGCATAGGATGAATTTATTTATAAGAACCTTAATAGTTTCTCTCAATTCCTTTTACATTTTAGATTACCTTATAATTTTCTAAATCTACATGAACAATAATGATCAATTTTGTCAGTATTATTCATACCTTTTATTAATTTAACATAGATGAATAAATGTGAATGTTGTGAAGAGTTGATTGGGAATAGATTTTAAATCTGACAGTTAGATTACAGGGTACCTAAGAAAAAATGGCTCTTTCACTAGGTACCTAGTAATTTAATTCTTGTTTGAAATTATTATAATTTATTACAGTGTGTGGGTCCTAATGAATGTCTACTATTAAATGAAAAGGAGAAATTGAAATTAAGATTATGAAATTCTTTTAACTCATATCTTAAAATCCTCTTAAACAATTCAGAAGACATTAATAAGCTATGTACGTTTCCTTCCATATTATGTAATGACAAATAAAAAAATATTTTTCAGCCCTTAAAGATTCTAGAAAATGTTGAATATCATTAAACCTCAAAGCATGCAGTCTTAGAATTTTGTGAAATGGTAATAGCCATTATAACAGCATAAAAATTGGCACGTCCATTTAAATATTTATTTGAACTATACACAGACTTTTCTAGCTTTTGAGTTTTCTAGAAAGAGTTTTTCTTAGAGTTAAACATTTAATGTCAGGTGATTTGAGACTCCATAGATCTCTAAACCACCCCCAGATTAACATTTTAAAAATTCCAAATGCCAAGGAGATTTTTAAAGTGTGAGTAAAAATTCATAAATAAAATAAAGATATCTAAATGCCCACAGGCATTCAAGTTGTCACTTTTCCCTATACCTAAATAAAACCTGGCATTCATACAAAAGTAAGATCAAATCTTTAAAAAATAATAATCCTTGGCCAAAAACAATGAAATCATATCTATGACAATGTTTTTACCCTCATACATTATCTGAAGTGTCATTTGAAAGCTCATTGAGTACTTCAGCTGGGAAGAAGCTCCCCTCTTAAAAATTTGACCATGCATATTCCAAAAGCATTTAAGAAAGAAAATCAGATTGTCCCTTTGAATTATTATTATGCTAACCTAAAGTTTTTGTTTCCTAATTTCTAGAGCTTTTCTTTTTTTTTTTTTTTCCTCTTTTTTATTGAGGCTACTCTGATGTATTTTGGGCTAAGAATTAGTATATATAGAGAAAAAAAGAAAAGAAGCAAGTTGGTCATAAATTTACATTCGATTGCAGAAAATAATCCTGTTCTGGGTTTTTAACAGCCTCATAATAAAGCTGGCATAGAAGATAAAGGGCCTGGCCATCTCTTACTGTGATCACCATCCTACCAACCCTGGATATGAGAAATAACATGTAATTTCTTCAGAGTGGTTATTTGGGTAGATTTTTGTTGCTTGGGTTTTCACATGGGTTTCCTTTGAGGTTGTGGAGTTGTGCCCTGAGGCCTATAAGTCACATCTCCATTCTTTTCCTTTGTAATAAAAATCTCCTTCTCCCTCCCCCCACTCTCACCTCTGCTTAAGGATGTATTGCCAAAAGAATGTAGTGAGAGTGCTAGCTGTTTTTAGATGGGAACGTGATTTGTTGCCTCTGATAATCTGCTTGTTGAGCTCATGTTAGCTCGGGTGTCTGAAAGAAATAAACGGCAGAAACAAGAAGGGCAAATACCCTCTTAGTAATGATTGCTAGCCTCTTTAAAAAATGTTTACAGTAGTTGTTTAATAAGGAAACAATTGGAGAGAATTTGTTCTGCCTAAGTTTCTATAAATAACAAAGCCTTTTCTCATCTATCAGTAATGTCCACTAGGTTACTGTTTATCACTGTAACTAGTTCCAACAGTTAAATTCCAGTGTCTCTCATCTACAATTACAAAAGGCTATAAAGCTGGCCAACTACAACATGGAGACAGGTCAGGAAGACATCACTTTCACATTATGCAGTTTGAGATCATGATAGTCGTGCTATGAAAAAACTGCTTCTGTAAAATATTTTTTGCTAATTTAATTAAGTAACTTTAAAATGTTAATTTTGAAAAGCAATGGCAATTTATAGAACAATATCTACTGTTATATTTAATTAGATTTTTTTCTCCTCTATGCCTATTCGAACTCTGAATGAAAAATGGAAATATGTTTGTTCTAATATATTTGATGTGACTGAGATGAGATTAAGTGGTTTAAATGATTTAAAAATTATATTTACTTCAGTGCAATCTGTTAGGTTCAATGCTAATCTGTCTTTTGGTTTACTTTGTGGTGTAGCACACCAATCACTGAGGGTTAAACTATTCACTGATAGGTAGGATTAAAATCTGGGTTCCGTCTCTCTTTCTCAGTTCCTGAGTACTTCAGACAAAGTTGTTTGCTGCTCAGACATTAGCATGTTCTTCTTCGCAACGACCTTGTGGGGTAGAGAAGCATGGCACAGTGGCACTTTCCAGCTGTATTCAGCCTATCCGTCGGGGTATAATCATGCTCAGTCCCAGCACCGCAGGCTTGGACATATGTTGAGTTTTATTTCTTTCTTCTGACATTAATCCTATTCACCAGCTGTTCTGCCAGCTGCCATTCTTCAGTTTAGAGATTACGTTTTGGGGGATACCAACAGAGGTCCAGTTGACCGCTGCTTTCATTTTTCCTTCTTCCCTTATTCTTTAGAAATGATTGGATTTGGGGGTTAGGAGAACTCAATCTTTTCCCACTATTACTTCACTTTTCTTTGGATCCTAGACATTAACATGATTTATGTTCACTTTAGGATGTTGTAGATAAGCCTTCCAAGGAGCCAGATTACCACCTTACTTATTAATCCTCTTTCCATAAAAAGGTTTTAAGTTTACATTGAAGGCTATAATTAATGTTTCTCATGCTACTATATAAGCAACATTAATTAGTGGCAAATTCTTTTGAAGTCCTAAAACATATTCCAGCTGAAAATATACGTCCATTCATCTTCCCCCCCACCCCCACCCAGGTTTGAGAGCCTAGCTCTGTTAAGATACTTTTTTTCCCCTGAGCTATGGTTTCACTAATCTTGTTTGAATGGGATATTAAATCTCTGTTACACTCATAATATATACTAATAAGTAGTTTAGATTTCTCACTTCATATTCCAGATGATCTGTCCGTAAGCAGGATGTTAAACATCTGTAGTTTAAGCCTTCTGGGACTAACAAATGCATTCATGCCAGAAAGAAATGTGGCATGGACAATAAGGTCACAGATTGTGTTGTAAAGAAGCATCCTCAGTATTATTAAGTCTACATCTATTCTCCATTGTTAATTGTTCCACTTTCAAAATGGTGAAAAAGGCTAATAGATTTAAGTTGTAATCACTTACAGTATATATTTATTGTATTAATACCAACAAATGCACAAAATCCCATGTGCTACAATTCTCCCAGCTGATATTATAAAGTTGTTTACCCTACATGCCTCACTATAGCATTCTCTTAGCCTTTAATTTACCTCAAAAGCTAACATCAGTAATATTTGTTTATAGACAGGATTCTGCTTTTTTTCTTTTTATAACTTTATGGCCTATGTAGGTCATAAATGATGGTAAGGAACTCAGTTTAAATCAATTAAAATATCACCTTTAGGCTGAAGTCATTAGAATTAAGAACACTCTACTGCTCTTTTAATTTTTTTTCCTAACAACTAATGGTGCAGTTTAGAAGGTAGGTTTATGAATGTATGCATGTATGTGTGCATGTGTTCCATTGAGCAGGATATTACTTGTTGAGCCATATAAAAGAAAACACAAATTTACCAGATATTGAAACTCTTGATGTATGTAGAAAGCTATAGAAAAATAAGAGGAAGTTTATACATTGCCTGCTGAAAAAACTCTTGATTCCACACTGTCCCCCATGTCCTCCCCCCAAAGCTCTGACAGTAGTGAACCCCGTTTACTAAATATGGACATTCTATTTATAGAAATATTCATATTTTTATTGGTGGCCAAAGCACTGCTTATAGGAAAACCTACAGGTGACTAATAGGAGTTGCTCACTAAGTGGAATAATGAATAGTATTAGGTGTCAATTAAATCAAGCTTCCCCGAGGTGCAGGTGCTCCACAATGTACTGACACATTTCAAGTAGCAGTGCCACTTCACCCATGCATATGAACAAGCACATTTGCATATTAAAAAGCTGAAAATTATTTAACTGAAGCAAAAGTCTTTTAGAGATGATGGAGGTTATTAAAACTGTTGACAAGAAAGAAGGTAATTGCCTGAAAATGAGAGATGACATTCTGCTATACACAGGGAACGTTGTTTTTGTTGTATTGTGCAGCAGTGCCTGGGTGTATAACCTATTACATTGAGATTGCTCCTATGCAATTAGACCCTTTTTGTCCTCACTTCAATAAGGCTATGATTATGAAGGATTGAAGAACACTTGGCATATTGAATGTCTGTTGTTTTTATAACTTCGTCAGAAATGACAAAACACGTTTTGTGTCCTGTTTTTTCTTTGTAGGCTTATTGATTCTGTGATTATAATATTCATAAAAGACAATGTGTTCATGGTTGAACACTCTGTCATTTATACAGGTTTTATTTTTTCTGTCTCAGCATAGTATTTGTTTGAATGCCAAGGTGTTAGTCATAAGATGAGCAGATTTTTTAAAGTAAAAGATGAATAGGTGAGAAGTTTATCATGCTAATAATCCCAAATATTACTATTAAAATTGTCATAAAAATGGATGATTTCATAAGTTTCAGATGGAAATAATTCACCAACTAAGAAGACTTGAAAGCTATTTTATTTTCTCTTTGATTATGAGCTGTTTATTTTCACTCAGATTTTTGAGAGATCTGTGCTTTGGGTGTTTGTCAGAAGAAAGGAAGATTCATGGCCCTAGAGGAAGGCACTTTCTTAATATTGTAAGAGGCAGTGAGTCTGGGTTGACTTGCTCCATTCTGTAGGTAGTAACTGAAGCAAGTATAGTGAATATGGCAATTGAAACTGAAACATGACAAATTATTGCAGGTGTAGGAAATTTCAGGTTTTATGCTTTATCAAAATTATGCTTGTTAAAAGATTTTATATATAATCACCTAATTAGGATGCAGTGTGATACCTTCAGTTCCCAGCAGAGCCAGTGTGGCAATGTATAAGGTCCATTTTCATCCTTATATTCTTTGCTTGAAGATGAGTCTTGGCATTCTTTGGGACATAGCCATCATAGAGGATTCAGCTGGACTTTTAGGCCCACAATATAAACCATATTTCTCCTCTGTCCAATCAGCATCTGCTTTTATTTCTTACATGAATTTGAATCCAGGATTGGTTTGTCAGAGCCAGAATCGATAGCATTGGAATAAAGCCCAAATGTACACAGAGAGTGTTCTAGAGGGTTTGTCATTTACGTGTCCTTTTATTCTTTGATTTAGATGCATCTGGACTCTAGTAAATTAAAAGACACACCTAGGGTTTTTGTTAACAGCTGTATAGTCATTTATCTAATCTGACATCTTCATTTCTTTAACTTGAAGAAGGAAAATGTCTTTAGGCATAGCAGTCTGACTTATGATTAAAAAGGTAAAAGTCAGATAACCCTCTTCTTTTGGAACTCACATTATTTACTGCTTACTGAAAATCTTAGCTACATAAAAGATGAAAATCCTCATGCAGCTATGCTCAAACAGTGGATTATAGAAGTCCCTAACACATTCCAAACTTGTCAGTTACCTCGTATATACAAATCTGGCCACATATCTTGTACCTCAATTTTCAGTCACACAACCTGGAAGTTGCATGAAATAAAATAATTTTATCCCAGTAACTGTTAGGTGATCTTGTTTAAAAATGTTAAGAACAATCTTAATCTTACTTCATGTAACTGAGTTTAGTAGATCTTAATAATTGTTTTTAACTATATAAGTAGTTAATGGACATTTTTTTGTGGTTCATTAAAAATTTTTGTCTTAATTATTGTGATTTGTTTTGGTGCCCTTACTTAAATTTTTTTTGATAAGTACAATGATATAAAGGTTTGTTGCTAAAATTCATTACAGTATTTTATCTTACTTTCAAATAAACAGTTTGTTGGTGGAAATTTTGAAAAGCAAAGGTAAAAAATTGGCTTCCATTTTCATTTTTACAAAACTATACATTGGGTGTATTCAGGTTAAATATGATTTGATTAATAAAGACTGAGAAATAAATGTGAGACAAATCAGAATCATAGATCTCTGGATGTGTTCTGGAAAAGCAAGTATTGTTAAAATACTTTCCCTTTATCAAAGGATAACTTCTATGGAGATATCATGTAGCACTGGGGAGTCAAGGGTATACTTTTTGACAAATGAAGCATTATGAAAATTCACTCCCTGGTATAATATTGACAAGCCCTCATAAACTTATACATAGTAAATGCTTATAAATATTTCCTAGAGTATATGTATAAATGAATGAATGAGCCCTAAAATATTTGACTTAAAGAAATGTAGCCATGCTTATTTCAGTAGTTAGAAGAAAATCCTAGCTTTAGATCTCTCGGCTCTCTCCAGTTTGATATCCACTTCTTATATACTCTTTTTCTTATATGTCTCACACCATCACAAACAAACAACACAAAAGCCCACAAAACCATCCTGTTATGAGATTAGGAATGGTAAAACGGGACAAAAACAAAACAAAACAAAAAAAAGCAAAACCCAAACAAACAAAAGAGCAGGTGGACCAGGCCATGTGGACAGAAGTTGAATGAAGTATATAGATGGCTGATCCAAAGTAGGATAATTTCTAAATTTAAATATGTTAATAGACCAGAAGACTGGACTTAAGCATAATCTGGAGTTGAGCAAGGGGTTGAATAAATTGGATGTGTTTGAAAGATAATCTTCTAAATCAGGACCATGCCAAGGGAATATTGAACCCACTCTCTCTCCTGAACATTTTTCAGGTAAATTCAGGTTAATGAATAGTCATTATAACCTTAAAGGATGAAATGCAGCATGAAAACTGAAGGGTATATATAAAGGTGGGAGATATTGTTACTAAGACACTTGCCTCAGTTCCTGCCCTCCTTTTTCATGCAGATTCAATGTATATGAACTTCAAAACATCTTAAATTTCATTTGTAGCACAACTTTCCCCTTTCTTGCTCACTATTTCAGAATCAGTGGGAAACTCAGGAATCCCCTGACATATCAGTGGCCCAAGGCGCTACAAAGCTGCTATGTGTGGGGTCAAATGTAATGGCTTTCCTTTGTATAAATGGATGTACTAGGAATTCTCTGGGACTTAGTTTTTTAGGGTAATAATTCTCTAATTGTATATTGTAGTTTACAGTTTGTGAAGGGCTTTCATATGCATTGCTTGAGTCTCTTAAAATTTTTGAGAGTGAGGAAGGGTAGATATTATTCTTACCCAATTCTAAAAGTGGGGAAATTAATGATTACTGTATTGAATAGCTAGTAAATGGGGAGCTGGAGTAAAAACTTAGGGCACTTGGTACCTACTTCTGTATTTTTTCTATCCTTCCATGATACCATTCAACATGATGTCCAGGTGGAGCAATGAGGTGTAATGTACCCTCTGTTTGAGCTAACTTGCATTGCAGGTTTATCTAATTAGGACTAGGTAACTCAGTTGCCCTATGCTTTGTTGTTACTTTGTTTTCAGAGTGTGCGATGGTTCTTTTAGGACCTGAATAATTGGTTTAGGTGGAGCATGCATGTGTGTGTATAATGTATGTATGTGTATGCTTGTGTTTTTGTGAGAGACCGATAGTGAGACCGAAAGAGAGACTGAAACAGGTAGTATAGCATACTACAGAAGGTTCCTTTGCCCCCAAACACCTACGCAAATAATTTAATGTTCTTCTCTTGAGTGATTCATTTAATCAGAAAAACAGCTTACATTTCTGGGATTCACCTACATGACCATATCAGTAACAACAACAAGAAAGTATATTTGTATTTTCATGTTGCTTAAAAAACTGTCAGGTCTTCTTTTCTTGTATTTTTGTTTTACAAAAATCCATTTTTCCTTAAAAAATATATTCATTGTGCAAAATTTCCAAAATTTACAAAAGTAGAGAGAATAATATAAAGGGCCCTTATGTACTCATCATTCAACTTGAAAAAGCATCAATATTTGCTGTTATTTCATCTATCCCATTTGGTTTGGTTAAAGGTTAACTTTTTAAAGAAAAGTATTTTGTGAACATGTCAAACATATAGAAAAATAATAGAATAAACACTGAAATTCCTGCTACTACTGTTTAAAGCAGGGGTTCTTAACCAGGGGTCCATGAACTTGAATTGAAATTCAAAAAAACATTATTGTGGGAACATGTTGGTGTGGGTGTGATATATTTATTAAATAATACACAGAATAGTGTGGACTTAGTAAGGGGTCTGTGGTTTTCACCTGACTGGCAAAGAGGTCCGTGGAACAAAAAAGGTTAAGAACCCCTGATTTAAAAGATATTAATGATTTTACTTGCATTTTTCTATCAAACATGAGCACGGAGTTGCAATCATTGAAAGATCAAAAATAGAGATGGGAAGAAATAGGAAGAAAATAGTAAAACATTTTATTCTTTCTCAGAGTATGTCTCCTACCACTGGTTTTTATAAGACCGAACTCTGCCTAACAATTCATGTAATCCATAAATGCCTCATTGAACATGTTAGCCATCATATTAGAAATAGGAATATCTTCATTAAGGTAGTTGGATCTGTAGTTTGTGTCATAAGGTTGTCTGGGGGTATTCCTGCCCTGCTTGGTACATAAGAATAAGTTCTTGCTATTAGGTGGCTGGGAAGTCTCAGCCAGTGCCTGAAATCTGGGCTGTAACTTCATTAGACTATTGTTGTTTTCATTGTTTAGGGCTAAGCTGCATTGATTCCAGTACACACTGTTATGCTTTTATCTAGCATCTTATTCTGAAAAACACAATGAACGCTGGAAATCTGAAAAAGACTTCTAAGAGAAGGAAATCCTCTTAAGAAGCACTGAATATGACAATGAATAGAAATTTTTATTTGGTTTTAAAAACTATGATATTAAAACCTATTTTAAGAAGTTCAGTTTCTTGAATTTGGGCACTTCTACCTTGGAATAATATCTTGTAATTTTATAAGGCATATAAAAGAAAATGCTTTATAATTTTATTTCTATACCAAAATTTTGTTTACTTTGGAAAAATCAAAGAAAATGAAGCAAATGGATATTATTTGGTTTATCAATTTGGCTTATCAGAAAACTCATTTGTTTCCATACTCATTGAAAATTTTTGAAAAATTCTTGACATAGCAGATCAGTATAGGGAATATGATTGAATGTGTATGATTCATTAACTCAGATCATGCAGCATCTCAGAGTTATCACTGAGTCTCTGTGATCATCATATGTTACACTGTAACAGTTATAGCATGATGGAATGTATGGGAAACTGGGTGGATTGTTATTTTTTCATTCACAGATATTTATTGAACATCTTGTGTGTGCCAGGTACAGCATCAGGTAGGCACTGTAAAGTTGAACACCTAGAAATAAGTTTGTTAAATTTATTTTTGAAAGATTAATTTCTTAGGATTAGTCTTTATCAGCTTAATGTAAAGTAATCCAATTAACTAGAGTCCCTTTTGTCGGAGTCTAATTAATTGAGATTTTAAAGTCATATGTTCGATTTGTTTCCCATATTTAATGAAAGCAAACTGGCAGGTATGGTTTATTTATGGTCCAGCTAGCTTCAATTGACTGCACTTACCCTTCCAAACAAACCTCGAAATAGTTTGTTCCATATTACAAGTTATAATTTATAATATAAATTAGAATTGTAGTGTATCACTGTGTGCTCTGTACATTAAATGTATGCTAATGGACATAAGAGGAGGTAAGAAGGATTTTGGAGTTTAGCATATATGTTTGATCATTTCAGCAAAATAATTCAAAATATTATTTATTCATTCCACAAATTAAATGAGCACAGTACTAGACACAAGGGACAAAATTGGAATAAAATATAGCCCTATACCTGAAGAATCATAGTTTTGCATGGGAAATAGAAAGGGGGTAGGTTTAGTATGGATGTGGGAGCAGACCAACACTTGGTCCTATATAGCAACTGTACTTCCATTGCAATTCTAACACACTAATTTATTTACCTGATTATGTGCTGGTTTCCCACTAAACTGAAGCTCAACAGGGGCAGGCACTTTATTTGTTTCATTCACTTTTTTTTATCTCTAGAACCTAGTATATTGCTTGGGACATAGCAAGTAATCAATAAATATCTGTTGGGTGAGTGAATGTAAAGAGTTGAATTAATATAAAATAGTTATATATTAGAGGCCTAAATAAGGAGGGGGTATAGAATAAAGAGAACTAACACATCTTCTTTGAAATGTATAAATATGAAGATATTTCTGTATCTAGATATGTTAAAACTAGTTTTATTTGTATTCTGTCAGAACACTCATTTAACAGATATTTTTATCTATAGATTTGTCAATATTTGTAAGAGTATTCTTGAAGCAATAAAATATTGACTTTTGTTCAGTAGCAAATAACCAAAATTATGTGAAAATTAATAACCCATGACTATAAATATAGTAACTGTTAATTAGATTATTTGATTAGCATGAATACCCAGTTTTCTATTACAATAGATACCTAAGGCAGTTTGGTAGACATGAGAGAGAGAGTATCTGTAGTCTTGAGTTATTGGAGTTAAATTTTTAGGGTTGAAATAACACTTCTTTGTTATTAAATATTAACCTATGAATAAAATTATTACATCTCATTATTAAGTGTAAGCATATTATGCAAATGTATGTATTAGAAACTGCATAATTATGGTCTGAACTTGGTCATCATTTTTATTTTTCATTAAATCTTGTCTTCTTTTTCAAGACATTGGGGGTGTTTTAGTTATTTTGAGCCATAGCTGTTTAAGGAAGAATTATACAGATTTAGAGGAGTACTTTTTTAAAAAAAGTAAATGAAATTATAAAACATTATTACCATTGAATAAAACTTCCTTTTTGGCATAACAAGAAAATGATAGAAAATATGACAAATATAATTATTCTTGTTATAGGTTATTTGTGTCATTTACTTGAGGGAATTTCTTGTGCTATGTAATGCTCAATAGCATAAAATCAAAATAAAAAGATTTAATAAGTTTTAGCAGCCTTACTTGAAATAAAATTAAAACTTAAATAATTTTTTGTGTTTTTAGAAATGTTCTTCTTATGTTAGTGTTGTGTGTGTGTATGGGCATGTGTATGATCCCTTTATAAACTATGGTTTAAAGAAAATCATCTTCTGATAAAGTATCTAGAGTTACACTATTTGAAATCATTGTTTCATCTTTAAGCACAGATATTTTGGACACCTCTGTTTTGTAATACAAAAATAATCTACTTGTTATAAAATCATGCAATAATTTTATAACAATATTTTTAATGGTTTTTTAACAATGTTTTTGATGTTATATTACTATTTTAATATTTTCAATCAAATATATTTTTAAAAAGTAGGTTGCCACATTCTCTTGTTTATAAACTGTTTATGGATAATAAAAATTGCCTGTTTCTGGTATGGCTATTATTGGAGTCATATGCTATTTGAAATTTGGTTTGGATATTTACCATTCAGTAGGCATGAATTGAGTGGTATCAACAGAACAAAATAACAAACAACAAAATGAACATTTTTATATTTGACTTTAGCCCTCAGTGAAGTTATATATGAAAATATATGTATGCATCATATGCCTCTCTCTTTCTCTCACTTTGTGCATCTTGTCAATGATCTATATCATTTAAATCAAATCAAATCAATTCATTTAGGTCTATAAGATTTGATTTTTATCTAAATGGTCTCAATATAAAAAATAAACAGTAAAAGTATGTCCCTCCTAATATTTTGGTAAGATTAAAAATTCACCTGCCAATAGTCCATATTGAAAATTGTAGAATAAAAATTCTTTGTTTTATTAGCATATATATAAGCATTACTTTTAGGAGGGTAGCTTGAAAATACCCTTGATTTTCATAGCTGATGAGGTAGTGATAAAATACCAAAATGTATTATTTTTTTATGTATACATGCTTTTGAAAATTGAAATTTAGTTTGAATTTTCTTTAACCCCCAATTCATACTTTTTTTTTTTTTTTGGCTCTGATCTAAATAATAAGAAAAGGTAATTTAAAAATAGTGCAGTCTTTATATATTTTTAAAAATGACAAATAGATATTTTCAAAAACTGCTCAGAATCAAAGGTTTCTTACAGAAATATCTTTTCTAACTCCTATTTTTTTTTAAAATATAAAAGTTAGTGGTAGTCTTACCTTGTGGTCTTTAGCTGGAATATTTTCCATATCTATTTTTAACCTTATACATATATGACAGTTTCAGAGATTATTTATGTATATTATTTTTAAGAATTATATTTTATCATAAAACATAATTATTTTTACAACAATTTCATCTACTTAATATTAAGATCCAAACCTTTTATCTAGCATTGGATAATTTTTATGATGTCTAGAGATGACAGCTCCTGTGAGTTGAATTTGTTACTTTGACTTTCCACAATGTCTATTCCTTCTTAAAATTTTGCTACACTGAAGCAACTGATTGAAAACATTCCTTAAGAAAATAAACATATTGGTGATGAATTTTGGCAAAGGAAACATTGTTTTTGCATTAAAGTTGAATCACCAAAAATTTTTGGCCATTTTAAACTAAGTTATAGCTTATTGATTTGATAATGATACTTTCCACAATCAAGAAAATCTTGTATAAATCCCCACTCCCCAATCATTCTGTTAATGTTCTAGTAGTTAAACTAGTAAGTGTATTTTAAAATAAACCTTATCTGGATTCAGGAAAACCTGTCAGCTTATTGATGAAAAGTGAAATAAATGAATATTTGTACTTCTTCTTTCCAAAAGAGTGGCAAGCATGGTTTTATTATTCTTTTATCAAATGCAGTGAAAAGTACTTTGTTGTATTATCCCCTCACCTCAGTGAAAGGAATAAATGTGAGACAACTTATTTTGATTTAGTTACAGTATACTTTATGGTGGATTGAATATATAAAAAGATTGCTGTGAAAATTATTACTTGAGATTCATGAAATAAGTCATTCTAAGTTAATTTTTCTTTGAAATACTTTGTATTGCATATGCATTTGCCAATTATGTAGTGTCCTTTTTAGGATAAGAGTTCATATATATATATAACAGTAATTATATATATTATATTTTGCATTTGCCAACTATATAGTATCCTTTTTATTATAAGAGTTCATTTATATAATAGTAATAGTATATTATAACTTATATGTATGCTTATGTTTATATCTGTGTGCACATATAGGTCAGTGAAAAACATACTTGATAATACTTAAATTTGGAGATAGGAATTTGTATTGCATAACCTTAGGAAAGTCACTTTTCCTCCCTGACTCCTCTGTGTAATATTGGGATAGTTATTATCACCGACTTGACAGCATTAAATAACACATTGAATGAAGATTAAATAAGATAAAATACAGTAATTGACTTCTCTGACTAAGGTACTATGTTAGCAGATACTACTATGGAATCTATTGTTTGGAATAGTCACCATAGGGTCTATTAAATATGTATTTTATTGATGACTGAGAGCAAATAAATTTTTACTGGGGTTTAGAGTTTCTGTTTTCATCACATCTGAAAGCTTTAATTTTGTGTTTGAGAACCAGAAAGTAGGAAAAATTACACACACACGTATATATACATATACAAAGAAATACACACATGCATACATAAATATGTGTGTGCATGTGTGTGTTTTATAATATGGGTAAGGATTGTTTGACCTTGTAATAAAAACTCATATTTTTTATATCTGTAAGTCATGTGTCTTTCATTTAAATTTGCAAATAAATAAACCTTAAAAAGCTTCTTTGACATAGTAGCTCTGGTCCAGTTTTATTCTTACATGGGGGCGGAGGGCGAGGTTTGCAGTGCAGGCAAGTTTGTCATGGAATGCATATACTGAATGTAATTTAAAAATTATGATTTGTGAACATTTGGCACCTTGATTCCAATTTTCTTTTACAAGGACATTATTTTTTTTTCCTGTTGGTGTTAATATTTTTAATCTTTACTTCTCCTGATCCTTGGAAATCAGGATCCTTGGAATTCCTCCTTTAGAAGGTCAGATACGGAATGATAAAAGAGCTCTCTTCATTTAACTCTCTTGCCTGATACTAACTACAAGGAGTTTCATCCCGTTTCCACTATGCTACTCTGTTGAGGGTTGATTCTTTCAGATAGGATTAAATCAGGTCTGATTTAATCAATTATAATTAAACTGTCCTGCTATCATTCTAGAGTAAATTTTGTTCTTACTGAAAATGGGTTTGGTTTCTATTAATGTGTAGTGTTTCTACGACAGGAAGGGGCAAATAAGGAAAAGGAATTTGTTGAAATAGTATGCTATTGCATTCTCTCATATAAGAAATTATGAGTAAATGCATGCTACATATTTTTGCATATAATCATACAATACTCCTTGTTTTTAAAAATGCATATCTAGTACATAATGAAATCAACTGTATACAACATATATGGTTCCCTTTAATAACTGGTGTGATTATTCACTTGGTGAGAAAGTAGCTCATGGCCTGTAAGGGAAACACAATTTCATTTGGATTGGGGTTTAAATAACTCATTGTTTTATTTGGAAAATGTGAAATTGGTGAATGGGCTTGTTCTCTTTGTAGAGGATTACAATAACACACGGAAGCCTATGAGTGCTTCTGACAGATGTGTTGGCGGTTTGCCACAAAGCGAAGGGTGCGGCCCTGACTGACAACTTGCAATTATATTATGATGAATGGTTCTGATGTGTGTTCAAGAGAAAACCACTTTCTAGAAAGTGAAAGTCATACATACGGTTCCTATAAAAAATCAGCTCAAATAAAGTATAACTTTCTATTTTACTTTAGCATTTTGGTGGGCTAACCAATTTGAGTGCTCCTCTTCTCACAGAGGTTTCTGTTTTTGATAAATCAAGGGCAAAATCCAAAAATTTACATGGGTTATATTAATTTGATACTGTTTTGGCACCAAAAGTACTTTATCTGCACTTTTGGCAAAACTGACATCTCCAAAGAACTCTCTAACCCTTATGGAAACACTTAAAACACATGCACATGTCCATGGTGTGTCCAATAAGACTACTGGAGTCATGCATTCAGAAGAAATCTGCTCTTTTTTGCTCATGTCATTTTGCCTAGTTGATAGGTTTTGTTGTTTGTGTTAATATTGAAAGACATTATATTCAAACAATATGGGTGGTCCAAAACTTTAGATCATTTTTAAATTGTCTTCACTCTTCTCTGATTTATCTTAAAATGCATCTGAATATGGCATTAGAAGGTAGATTTGTCAAGAGTTAGTATGCATCATGTAGAAGATCATTATTCAATGATGAAGTTATAATATATATAAAATATATCATAACCAAACTGGCATTTTTATCTTAATGAATTAAGAAGAGTTGAATGATTTTTCAAAAACTAAATAAAATAAAAATGTGAAATTAGATTTTGGATGGCTTTTATAGCAAAACACTTAAATTGTACAATATAACAAACTTTGAGCATATCTTTTAAAAAATATTATTTTTAAAATGGTGTACGTTTTTACCTGATTTTTTGAGATCTCAAGGCATGATATTTTTGAAACTAGGCAAGGAGCATAAATAAAGATATATAGTTAGAAACATTGTTATAATGTTGAAATTCAAATATATGCTGTAATATTTAGCAGATGACAGAATATAGCCACAACAGCCAAACTCTTTAGATTAATCATATAAAGTAAGATGTTAAATAATATTATTTTCAAAACACAGCCTACGAAGTGGAGCAAGAAGTATTTTGATACCCTAAATTACCCAAAATACACTTGATTATTTTTGCCTTGTAAAAGTTAAAAATAAAGATCATATAAAGGTTTTAAATAATTCAGAAATAAATTGCTAAGGAATTTGAATGACTTTAGGTCTCAGTTTACAGTATCCAGTGTTTGTTCTTTGGACTTATTTTCTCCTAATTCTCTTTGTGACATTTAGGTTGCATCAATTGTGGTATTTCGATATTGGGACATTTTCATTGTTACTAGAATAAATAGATCACAGTGAAAAAATGATAATTAAAATAACTACAGCATTCTAGGAAGAATCAGAATTCTAAGCAAGAATCAGGAATCCTGCTGTTTCATTGTAGATAGAACTTTAAAAGAAAAC
>JAQZBX010014954.1:0-38064 GCA_029593785.1 Cabassous unicinctus
AAAAAAAAGAAGAAAACAAAATAGAGCGAATAGAAATTGACACCCTTGAGTTGTGGGCATATGGAAAAATGTGATATTTAATAGTCACAACAGAAGGCAGACGGCAGAAAGATGAGGGAAGGATAAGAGGTAGTTTGGAATACAAAATCAATATATAGAGAGAATGGGAAATTACTGAAGAAGAAGCACAGCAAAGAAGAGACAATTCATCAGCACCTAAATTTAAAAAAATGAAAGAAAGAATAAACGAGGGAGGAAAGAGGAAAGAAAAGCAAGAGACAACAAATAAACAGAGAAAAAACAAACAGCCACACAGGTAAGCAGTCAAACTAAGCTAAGATGGATCAATATTCCCTGAGGTCCCCGTGGATCCTCTCAACCTGATTGTGTTTATCAATCAATTTCTCCCCAGGATTCTATATGCAGGTCCTGAAGCAGCTTTTGGCTATTAAACTAAATTAAAAAGAATTTATTTTCATTTATTAAAGTGACTGTTTTGTTTATTTATTTATTATTTGGCATAATACAGGAACAAAAATAAGTCGGTTTCTAGACCACCCCCCTCATGGAGGGGACCCTAACTGGGCTTGTGTAAACTAATCAAGCACTTCCAATTTCTGGATTCCCCAGGAATGCTAAAGTTCTGATGTTTGTCAGTGTAGGACGCTAAAAACAGCAGACTCCACCCTTCTGGAACAGAGCCCCAGCGTCACCAGTTTACTTGGCAGGTACGGCTCTCTCCTCAGCCTGGTGCTGCTACAAGCTGGCTTATCTGCTCCCCAAAGTTATGAGGGGGTCCAGGTAGCCAAATCAAAAGCTAAAATATCCCCCCTCTGCTTTCTGTCAAAACTCTCCCTCTCTTTGAGAGTGCCCCTCTCCCCAGTTTCGCGGGGCCAGGGGTTTATCCCTGGGCAGCTAGTCAAATCCACTTCCTCAGCAGTTTCACTCCTCCCCTCCTCTGGGTGCCAATTCACTGAAGCCGTTTTGTTCGTCTAAGTTGCAGGGGGCTTCAGGCAGCCAAGTACCCAGAAAATAAAGCTCTCTTGTGAGGGATCCCCCCTCAGAAAATGCCCCCACCCACCCGGCCCTGTCTCCCAGTTACCGGATGGGAGTCACGGTTCCAACCGGCTTTTTTTCTTTTTTCCCCTGTAAGTGTGGGGGTCAGCTGACTGTGTTAACCACCACAGGTAGGCTTAAAACTCATGAATCTCTAAGGTTCAGTCCACGCCATTGATCTGCCTAGATAGATGTCCCATGCTTCTCACTCCACATGCCCACAGCACAGACCCCTGTGCAGGATCTCGTCCACTATCCGCCATGCTCTGGGAGCTGTCCATGGTTGCCCTCCTAAGCTGACGCCATCTTGCTTGCTCCCTTAAAATTTTTAATGACCAAAGCTAATGTATAGATGCTGAAGGCCCTACCTATCTTAGGCTACCATGAATATAATCCTCTATGTGATCCCTTATTCCCCAAAGATTTCTTCAACCAATTCCAAGCTAAGAGTGACAAAAAAGAAAGTAATATGGGATATTAGTTGAGAGAGTCCTGCTACTTTCTCAAATAAAATGACAAAAAACTCTTAAGTATATAGGTTGTGCCTAATAAAAGTAAACAGACCAATAGGTCAAGCCCTTAATATTAATACTTTTACTTATGAAACTTGTTCCTGTAAAAATGAGAACTTTAAACATTTAAATAGTATTTAATGTAAAATCATCTTAATACTTAAACTATGTTCAATTTCTAGGTACAAATTGTGAATTTGTATGTACAAATGTGTTTTAATAAAATTTCACAAATTAAAATTACACTTTACATATTATACAAACAAAAACTCATATAGATAGATAAATGATAGAAAGATAGATGAAAGATAGGAAGATAGATAGATAGATGAGATAGGAAGATGATTGAAGAAAGACAGAGAAAGACAAGGAAAGATTATTAGAATATACCCCTTAATTGTATTTCAGGATTGGAATGGGTTGACACTACTATATTTCACAAGTAAATTGTGCAGAATTCCATTTAAAAACTTATATCATATTTTAGTACCATCACTTATTAGGAATTTCACCTTAGTTTAGTGACTTTAACTATCTGAACTTGTATTGTTTATATTAAACAGCTATAAGACATTAAATGAGCCAATACATATCAGTGCTTAATACATTTTACATTTGATATCAGTTAATGCAATAGTTCACAACTTTGGGAAGATTTTGCTTCCCAGGGGACATTTGAAAATCTGGGATCATAAATGCAGTTGTCATAGCTACAAAGGTGATATTGATATCTAGTTGGCAGTGACTAGAATTTTTGTTATAAATTCTACAAAGATCAAGGTAACTATGCTTACTCCCAAAACAATGAATTATCAGGCAAAAACATCAATTTTGTAGGTATAGTAATGCTGAATTATTGGTAAATATGAATTTCTCCTACTTCCTTTATTACATTTTCATCTTCCTTTGCATTCTACTAAGATTATGCAAGGATAAAGCTTTCTGATTTTTCCTATACACTATTCCCATTTGATATTCTCAAAACCACTGTCACGTTGTCAGTGAAAATATTATACCTTTTTCACTGAATGTTTAGTGAGTGTACAAAGCAGAAGATCATGTAAGAGCTAGCAATAAGACAAAGTATTTGGTACCATGTAACCACTTCTCCCTTACAGGCATAAATATATAAAAGAAACTTCATCCTCTTTGACCATTATCAATGATTTTTCTCTAAATACTATTATTATTCTCTAGTTCTTCTGCAGCAACCTAAGAGAAATCAGGATTCACATGGCTGGATGTTGTATAAGCTTGTGCCAATAGTTTCAACTTGACATTCATCTGTGTTCCTATTCAGAAATTAAGATTATAAATGAGCTCAAAACACAAATAAAAGAATAAAATACACAACTATCTATTGTTGGGGTTTCCACCCATAGATCTTGCTGAAGAGTGCTGCATAAAAACAACCAGCTTCTCAAATTCCACTTCTAAACTTATATTACTTACCTTTACTTGCTTATTTTTTTTTTAATTTTTATTTAGTTTTTGTTTTTAAAGACACTTTTGTTTACATATATTAAATAAAAAATAAAGAGGGGTCACATATGTCTGACTCCCTCCCCCTTCCACTCTTTCTCCCTTTAACAACATCTTTCACTAGTGTGGTACATTTGTTACAATTGATGGACACATATTAAAACATTGCTACTAACCATGGATTCTAGTTTACAATATAGTTTACAATTTGACCCCCAAAATTTACAATGGCCAGGAACCATCACTGCAATAGCATGCAGGAGAATTCCAATGTCCCAAAAGTGCTGCCATGTTACACTTGTTCTTCCCTCTCCCTACTCTCAGAACCTCTAATGGCCACTGCCTTTTATATCAATAATCCAAGTTCTTCCATTGCTAGAATAATAATGTCTACTTTAATCCATGGTTGCATTTGCCCCTTATGCTTGTTCATTCCGCAATCTTGAGGATTTTGTGATTGTGATGTCCACTCTCTTTCTGCAAAGATGAAGCTTAGTTTCCACCGGGAAGATGGATGGAACTTTTTTGCTTGCAGTTGTAGATAATCTCTGTTTATTTGGACTAGGTTTTGTCGATCATCTTTTTGTTAGTTGTCCTGAGTGAGTCCAGTGAACTGGAGAGTAGGTGCTGCACCTCTGCTGAGATTCAGGGCTCAACCAGGATATAAGCAGACTGAAGTTTTAAATATTTAGGACATATATTTAATATGTATAATGCTAATTATATGTTCAAATAAAAGAGGTAGAAGACTCATTTGTAAGGCAATTATAAATGAGTCTAACTCTGTTACATTGGGAAGCATATGTTCCAAACTAAGTCCCACTGTCAGGGTGCCAAATTCCTGAAATTATTGCCCTAGACACAATTATTATTGTGTCTATATATTTCTAGAGCCTGCAGGAGCACCACTCTTTGAAGCACTGTTTATGGGGCAGTCAGTGAGATCCATCTGAGAGATGCACAAGCATTTGCTAATCTTTTAATTGAACACTTTAGCTACAGCATCCTTTTTTTTCTATATAATCAAAAAGACTGTTAAGAGGATAATTTAAAATGGAATCACACATGTATAATCACCCGAGGTGACTGGAGGTAAACACTTAAAATGCCAAGATTATAAGTCCATTGCAAACATTTTCAATTTTACTAGCAATTTCAGCTCTAATTCATGTTGCAATAGCCACATATATTACCTATTTTCTGGTATTCTAAAAAATCCCTTTACCCTGAAGTCCTGGAATTCCCTTGTCTTCAATGTCCAGTGTGTTAAATCCTATTTATCTTTTAATCATTTTTTTAAATCCATCCTTTTCATTCAAATTTCTGTGCTCAAGTAAGACTAAATAAAATGTTCTTTGATATGTGGTTTCATCTAATTCACATATACTTTAATTTTCACATTGATACTCATTATCATTATGTAAAAGTGTCTATGTCCATTAATATATCAACAGAAACTCATACATAACATCAAACACCGAAGTATATTTAATTTCAGAAATTTTTACTTTCATTTCTTTGAATATTATTTGTGATGACAAATGTGCTTCCCAGAAATGAAGAAAACTCATGTTTTACGCACAAAGAACTTTGTCTTTCAAAGTATCCAACAGTAAGCTAGTTCTTTTATTTTTTTTTTAAAGAAGTGTATATGGAAATTTTATACCTATTAGTCAAATAAATAGTTATTCCTTACCTGTACTGGTAAATAAAGTTTTAAATCTTTAGGGCATACCAGTCACTCATATCAGTACTATATAAAGACTAATCTTTTCTTAAATGTAATAAAAATTCTTCCAAATAATCTGTGTGTTTATTCCCCATAATAATAACAATTATAATCAGTATGTTTCATTTTATGGCAATCCCACATGTTTTAGTCAAGCAGTGGATACTACCTTAGCCCTGGAGTGGTGCATGACTCTTGGTGTGAGCCTCCCTGGCATGGAGGAATTCTTAACATGTGCCAACTAGCAATGCATCTGGAAAAATACCTTAAGGAAAAAGGGGAAATATTAAATACAAATGAGTTTTTATGACTAAAGCACTTAAAAGTGAGTCCGGTGGTCATTCCAGAGGTTACACTTAATGCAAGTCTCAGCAGGATCTCATTATTGCCATTATAAACAGTGCCACAAACAGTGGCATTCCAGCAGGCACTAGAGACAACCAGACACTATAAGAAGAGTAGACAAGCAAAGGAATTCAGCATCCTGTCAGTGGGCCTTACTTTGGAATTTATGCTCCCCAATGCAACAGAGTTAGACTCATTTATTGTTTCACTACAAATGGCTCTTCTGCCCCTCCTATTTGAACCTATGATTAGCACTATACTTGTTAAATATATGTCCCAGAAACATAAATATTTGTTCTGTTTTTGTTCCAATTAAGCCCTGAATCTCAATAGAGTTGCAACACCTACTCTTCAGTTCATTGAACTCACCCAATACAACTAACAAGGGAATTATGATGGACAATGTCCATCCTAAGGAACAGACTGTGTCTGCAACTGCAAGTAAGATAGTTCCATCCATCTGCCCTATGGAATCTAAGCCCCATCTCAATTTGAAACAGAATAGGCATCACCATTCCCAAATCCTCAAGACTGGAGAATGAATAATGGACTAAAGTAGACTTATAATTATTCAAAAGCACAAGGAGCATAGGAAAAAATAGATAAATTTGACTTAAAATTAAAACATCTTATGCATGAACAAAAATGAAAAGAAACCAGAAAAATGGGAATATGTATTTTTAAATCTTATCTCTCATAAGAGATTAATATCCAGAATATATAGATTATTACTACGAGTCAAAAACAACCTAATTACAAAATTAACAAACATCTTTAATAGAAATTCTTCCAAGTAAATTAAACAAATGGCCTATTAGCAAATGAAAACATCCCCAGCATCATTAGTTGCTAGGAAATGCGAATCGAAACCACAGTGAGATATTATCTCACATTCAATAGAAAGGTTATTATTTTAAATGAAAATAATATGGTGGCCCAGAAATAAAGAACTAGGAACCCTCATGCATTGCTGGTGGGAAAGGGAAATACTGCATCCACTTTGGAAAGCAGATTTTGGTTCCTCAGTAAGTTAAACAAAGAATTATTTTATATTATTCAGCAATTTAACTTCTAGGTCTGTATACAAAAGAATGAAAATGGGGACTTGACTAGATATTTGCACACAAACATTGTAAGAACATTATTCTTGAAAGTCAAAAGCTAGTAGTAATACACTTGTCCACCAAAAAATGAATGTATAAACAAAATATAGATTTTTATTCAGCTATTAAAAAATGAAATTGTGATAACATGGTAAAAAATAATCAAACTTGAAGAAATAATGTTGAGTGAAATAGTACAGATACAAAAGGAAAAATATTGTATGATGAACAAAATGTGGATAGACACAGTGGATAAACAAAATAAGGTATATGCTTAGAATGGAATACTCTTCAGCTGTAAGAAGAAATGAAATTGGTATGCATATAGGAACATGGATGAACCTTGAGGATATTATGTAGAGTGAAATGTCAAACACAAAATAACAAATATTGTATCGTTTCACTAATATGTACAAAAATGATGAGAACAGTCATAGAGGTAAACTCTAGATTATTGGTTACTAGAAAATTAAATGTGGGTTGCGAATGGGAGCTGATTCTTAATATACGTAGAATTTTTAATAAGGTTGATTATAAATGTGTGGAAATGAATAGAGATGATTTTAATACATTACAGTGAGTATAACTAACAGTGTTGATTTATAAATGCGATTGTAGTTGAAAAGGGTAATCTGTGGATGTAATATTTCAATTGAAAGGAAGCTAGAGGATAACATAGGGACTGTATAAAATTGTGATTTTGCTGGTGTATTAAGATTGTGGTTAATAGTAGAAGTATAAGAATGTTCTTCTTTTATAAAGTTTAAGAATATGGTGATAGCTGAGAAAGTTACAACTAATATAACTTATGGATTATAGTTAATGGTAATATTGCAATGTTTCTACTGTAATGGCAAAGAAGATATTTCAATTCTGTGTAAAAAATAAGGAGGTATAAGAGGATATGGGATTTTTCTTTTTGGAGTAATGAAAACATTCTAAAATTGAAGTGATGACAGCACAAATCTGGGATGAATATGAAAGCCACTGATGTACACTTTGACTGGATTGTACAAAGCATGGGACTGTATAACATAATGAATCCTGTGGTGGAAGATGGACTGTAAGTAATGGAACAAATATAAAACCATTCCATCATAAACTATAACAAGTATATAATACTAAAACAGGGTTCAATAACCAGGTATGTTGGGGGGAAAATGCACCAAATATAAGATCTTGGTTATAGTTAGTAGTTATAGTTTTATAATGCTCTTTCACAGTTTGTAACAAGTGCTTCACAACAATGCAAGGTGTTCTTGATGGGGGTTTGCATGCGAGCCCTGTATGATTATTTGCATGTTTGTTTTATAAGTTCACAACTTTTATTATACATAGTATTTTTGCATATTCATGTATGAATAATAAACTTCAATAAAAATTTTAAAAATATATAACTACAATGTATATCTGAAACAAACATTAATAAAACTACATGCACAGCAACTCTGTGATGAATATGAGAGCCACAGAGTATATGCTTTGAAAGGTTTGTACAAAGGATGGGACTGTATAACACAATGATTCCTGAGGTGGAAAATGGACTATGATTAACAGAACAAATATGAAAAAGTCCTCTTTTGAACTATAACAAGTATATAACAGTAATACAGGGTGTTATTATCCATGTGTGTTACGGGGAAAATACACCAAATGTAAGATATTGACTATAGTTAGTAGTAATATTTTGACAATGCTTTTTGATAGTTTGTAACAATTGTTTCACAACAATGCAAGGTGTTGGTAGTTGGGTAATGTATGGGTGCCCTGTATGATGATATGCAGGTTTCTTTCATAAATTTAAAACTTTTACTTTACATTTATTGTTTATGTATATTCATGTATGAGTGATACATTTTAATTTTTAAAAAGGTAAAAAAAAAAAAAACATTTGAGGAGTGGAAGAATTATTTCAGGAAGTAACATGGAAGAAAACCACAATTATTCAGCCCACTTTCTGTTCAGAGTCATTTTGAGTCCCAGAGATTAACAAAGGAAGGGGGAGCAGGTCCTTTGGGGGATGGGCCCTGCAATGACACCATAAATAAATGTGGTTTCTTTATACGAATCCTCTAGAAAAGCACGTAGAACCTACAATAACCAACTGGGAAAAGCAAAATACTTAGATCTTTTAGGAGCTTTTGTTTACAGAGTCTGAGCAGACATTAGGAGATTTTCTATTCTAATGGAGTTCTTCTCTCATCATTTCCACTGACCTGTGCTTTTGTCATAACAACTTGAAGTTTTTTTATATAGTTTTCAGATTCCCAGTTTTGGCTAGCATCTTTTATCAGGGATATAATAAAGCTTCCTTTAAACTGGAAGCTAGGACAGACACTGGTAGTTTTGAACTCCTCATGCCAGCATGATCTTAGTGGGAATCTTCTGAAACACATTAAACCTTTCTTCTGGAAGTAGAACTTCCAGGAAACCATATTATTAATGGGTTGGTCATTTTTGCAAGGGATCTTCTATGCATCCCCCATATATGGTCCACTATAGGATGTTACCTGAGTGAATGTGATCAAAATGCCCCCTTAATACTGACTTCTGATTGAGTATGGGTTCTGTAGTTTAATGAATGTAATTCTAAGTTCCTTGATTCCCTGTCTTCTGTCAGGATGGTAGTGCTTGTTTCCCCTGGTACTAGGAGGTTTATATGACAGCTCTTAGGGAAGTACCTCTCAGGAAAGAGTAACTGATTGAAGGACACTGCCTAGGTCAAGATCATCCTCCCTTGTTTCGGGGCAGCCCATATCATATGAACGTTCCATGTGGGTCTACAAATAAGGGACCTATTTCCACAATGCAGGTAATTCCAAAGGGTCATCCCAGTTGCAGAATTCCTACAGGGAGCTTTTGGGACAATTGTTGTGACCACTTTACAATTGAATTTCTTCCTGTGCCCAATTCCACTTGATTTTCTCCTTGAGATGTTGATCCCAAGAGCACTACCCTATAAATCCTCCACATTTCAATTTCTAGCTCAGAGTATATATTCCAAGAAAGACCAAATGTGTCCCTCTGGAGTAGGATGGGCAAAATCAGACTGGTATTTATTCCCCTTTTTCCTGTCTATTTATGAATTATTGGGCTTGCAGTACAGTCTGGGTCACGGCACCTGTTATATTGCCCTCTCCACTCAGGCAGTCTGCATGAACTATGATTACTGATTCTTCAAAATGCCTATTCAGAGGTAGGGTGGTAAAGTTTCCTGTTCTAGGGTACGTGGGCATCTTACCCAAGCTCTCGTTGTTTTACCTCAAACTTGATCACATATTTATATACTAGTCCTTTATTAATTTCAACTCATACAATGCAACTTCATCGTACTTTTATTTCAAGATGCAATTTTGACTGATCTATTATTTATCTCACTAACTTAGAGCGTCATTGACCTTTATTTCCATACCTCCTGGGATATTCTAGAGCATTTGATCTATATTACACAATTAACAGTGGAAACCATGTAAAATTAAAACATTATTTTGATGATCATGTGACTCCATGCTTAATATTACTTAAAAGAGGAAAAAGGAAAATTGTATTATAAATGATTATTATGATTTGGTTAAGTTTTTATTAGAAAACTGATATACTATTTTAGATCATATGCTACTTTTATTTATTTAGGGAGCTGGGGTTTTGCACAGAAAATATGGTAAATTGACTTAAATGTTAGAACAAACTCATGTGAATGGCACATCCCACATCAGAGTGGGAGTTGCTTCTTCAATAAAATTCAAAATCCAATGTCAGAAAGAACAATGATTCATACTGTACTACCTTATTAACACAGTAAATAGCAATCACTCCAGCCCACCCCAATGTTAAGGAAGAGCTTTATCTTACATATTGTATCAGGAAATCTCTATCAAATATTTCATTGAAAAAATTTTAATACAAATATCCCTTTTGAATTTGAGAAATCTGAGATTTATATACACTAATATATAAGGCTTAGGTCACAGAACTGTTAAAACATGGAGTCAAGATTTAAGGTTAGCTGGGTACCTGAAATATAAGAACTAATGAGAGCAAAAATCATGGAATGGAACCCAAGAATGGATCACAGGACAAAGTTCTTGACAGGCACAATGAATGACATATGCTATTAATGATGTGGCTATTACCAGAGTTTTGCTACATACACACAGACACATAGGACACATAAAATATAAACATAATTGACTGACAATTACAACTAGCAGCTATTCTGTCAAATTTAGTTCAAGAGGGAAAAACAGCTGAATTCTACCTTGGGTTTCCTTTCATTTTAATTATTGTCTTTTACAATAACTGACCTTTCAATATTTTACTATTTATCAGCCACTCTTTTTCAAAGTTTAAATTAGCAATGCTTGAATCACATTAATTTACTCCTTATAATGTGTTTAAATCATCATCACTTTCTAATGACAGTTAAGTCAATTTTACATTTCTACTAAAATAATTCATTTTATTTTAATGAATCACAGATTTCTGAAAGCATTTAGGGAAGCATTTTGAATCTCTGGAAATCATCAAGGTCTGTAAATATAAAACTTCTTTAATATTCCAAGTGCTAACTTTGTGGAGCCTTGGCTTTTTTAAAAAATAGTGCTTTGGGCAAAAATCATGAAAAGACTTCCCTATTCCCCATCAATATAAAACACCTTAGACATTAATGTAAGCGATTCATTTATAGCCAGACTATGCTCAGATATCTACATTAGAATGACATTGCTCAGAGGAGAAGGAAATCCAGCCTGCTGTGGATCCTCAAATTTATCTTACTAGAATAGGTCATTCTAATCGCTCATTATTTAGTAATTTGCTTGTGAGGTGTTGTTTGTTTTCTGTTATTGTTGTTTTGTTTTGTTTTGTTTTTTAAGGGGAGAGCGCGAAAGCAGTCCCCCAGTACCACAAATTATGCAGTCGAGTTTCCCACATTTGGGGAAATTGCAGAGGTCAGCACATCTGGAGTGCAATGGATAAGCCTCGCCCTGGGAACACCACCTTCCCGATCATGTTATTTCCCTGCTAGTTAAGTACGCTTGTGAGTTTCAACACCAGAAAAACCATGGTTGTAGTATTACTTCTACCTATTTTTCTTAATGAATCCTCTCTGTTATCCATACTGTACTCTAAAGAATTAAGATATAGGGTAGCTGACCCAGCCATAAAAGCAAAGCTATCAATTTGATCAAATAGATGATTTGAAAATTGTTATTTTATTTTTGACAGAAGAGATTGATTAAATATCTTAATATCCAGGAGATAAAAGATTTTCACTTTTGATCTTAGGTATTGGAAGCAGAATGGGAAAAATACACAAAAGAAGAATCTGGACACTGCTCTGATTTTCTATGATTATGCAAAAATGCTGATGAATAATCTTCTGTTAGTGTCTCAAAACACATGAACTTGTTATTTAAAGACATAATTTTCACATCCATCTAAGTAAAGAACTATGGGTAAGGAAGACATTTAATAGGCAATTCTCTACTTTTCTGAAACCATAGTGAAGAAGGTAAAATAATACTTTTTCTTAAGGTCAGGAAATTTCCTATTCCTTTATTTAAAGTAAAAATAAAAATTTTGTGGTTTTATTCTTCTATTCATTACCAATATAGATGTTTAATTGCAACATACATTATTTTCTCACTTTTAATTTCATCCATACTTTGCTCCTGTAGTCAATTCAATAGAATTGATCCCAAAGAATCCACTTTTAATGGGGTTACAAATATTTAATTAATTGAAAATTGTCTTACTTCTGTATTTTGAAAATGTGCTAAAGAATTATGATAAAAATATAATTTAAACTGTCACAATTTAGGGAATTATATTTACCTGCTACTATTTGATTTAATGGTTGCCTCTACCTGATGGTTCCATTAAAAAATCTAAATACTATAGCAAGCTGAGCAATGATCAATTAGTTTTATACATTTATTTCACCTGAAAAAGCATATGTTTCTTACCTTACATGGGCCTTTCATTTTTATTTACATAAGACCAAATTCCTATGGGTTCACCAGCTATAAGTTTGTGTCAATTTATTATACAATATTCACTCATGTGCTGAACCCCTTCATCTACAGTCAGAGGAAAAATGAGGTCAAAGAAGACTACAGAAGTGTATGGGTCAAGTTATTGCCTTAAATCATGATGAAGAATATATTGATTTACCCAATGTTAAGGCTTTCCAGAATGAGTGTGTGTGATTTCTCAGTTTGAAGTTTTATCTTTATACATATTTATATCTACATGTTAATATTGTTTTCTATATTGTTTTGAAATGTGGCCTAATCCTTATACTTTGTTTGCTGTAATATCATCACCAAACAAAATTGTGGATTCTCAAAAATTACAGTTTGATTGCATAACAAATATTTAGTAAAATGCTTCTACACCATGCTGTTTAATAAATGTTTGTTTATAAAGTATCAGCTAATAGGTCAAACAATTTTGAGGAAATGTGTTTTGGTTTGAAGTATAATAAAATACAGTAAATTTCATGGATCTGAATCATACTTTTCCACCTGTTTTGACAAGTAGATAGGCTTATGTATCTCACTCTAAGCAAGGGACACAACTTTTGCCATCCCATAAAGGACACTCATGCCTTTTATCAGTGAAAGTCCTCACTCTAGATACAATCACTAGTCTGATTTTCCCCCCACCTTTTAGTTGGATCTATTCTAGAATTTTATGTAAATAGAAACCCATACTAGGTAATTTAAATTTCTGGCTTATTTCACTTACCTTAACATAATTTTAAGAAATTTCCCAACTTTTACATTTATCAATAGTTTGTTCTTTTTTTGCTTAGTACATTGTGTGAATCTATCACACTGTAATTATCCATTCCATTTTGTTGGTTGACCTGTGGAGCATTTTCAGTTTGGAGCTGTTAAGACTAAACTGATATTAGCCTCCTTTTGGTGATCATATGTTCTTACATCTTTCTATGGAATGATGATTGTGGTTTCAATAAAAATTTTTTAAACCAGTTGTACAATTTTACACACCTTCCAGAAATGCCTGCAAGTTCCAGCTACTGCTTACTTGAAACAATGCTGGGTATTGTCAACCTTGTACATTTTAGAAATAATATCTCATGGTTTTAATTTGCATTTCCCTGATAGTAAATGATGCTAAGATACTTTTATTTAACTTATTGCTCATTTGTGTTTCTTTGTGAACTGTTTTAGTCTTTGGTAATAAACCTATAATTCCTTCCAAAGCAATTACAATTTGCTATATATTTACTATATAGATAATATGTGCTGTTGATGGGTTTATTTGGAATTTTTAAAATCAAAGTATGTTGGTTGCAGTAAGTCCCATTTACCCATTTTTTTCTATCATTACTCATGCTTTCAGTGTAACGTTTAAGAGCTGTGCCTGGAATCTCGGTGGAGCTGCAACTCCTACTCTACAGCTCAATGGACTCACCCAAGTCACCTGGTGAGGAGACGATGATGGACAACGGCCATCCCAGGGAATGGAGAGAGCCTGCAGCTGAAGGCAAGATAATCCCATACACTGTATCCATGGGATATAAGTCCAATCTCACTTGGAGGTGGAATGGACATCACCATTCCAGTCCCCTCAAGATTGGGGGAACAGCTATAGACTAGAGTGGACTTAATGGTATTCTGTTGTAGACATATTGTGATTCAAGCAATGAAAGAAATTATAATAGTGAGGTGGAGCCAGTGGCCACTAGATGCTTTCGGGTTGGGGAAGGGAAGGACAGTTGTAATACAGGGGCTTTTTTGGGACTTGGGGGTTGTCCTGAGTGACGTTGTGGCGATGGATATAGGCCATTTTACATCAGCATATAACATACAGAACTGTGTGGGAGAAAGTGTGGTCTACAATGTGAACTGTGGTCTATGCTTGGTGGCAAGGCCCCAGGGTGTGTATATCCATTGCAGGTGATGTGCCACACTAATGAAGGATGTTTATGTGAGATGTTATGGGAGGTGTGGAAGGTGGAGATCATGGGAATCCCTGTAATTTTTGGGTAGAATTTATGTAATCTATGCATCTTTTAAAATATACATGAACAAAAGTAACATTTATGTAAGCAAATGCACATATACGCATATATATGTATATATCATTTTACAAATATGGGTTTGTATTGTGATTTACAATAAAAAATAAAAAATTAAAAAAAGAAAAAAGAAAAGAAAGAAACCACCACTGAACAACAGGTCTTGAAGATTTATCTTTGAGTTTTTATATATAGGTCATTGATCCATTTTAAATTAATTTTTGTTTAAGATGTGAAATGAGTCTTTTTTTCTTTCTTTTGGAGATGGATCTCCAGTTCTCCCAGCACCCTTTTTTGAAGAGACAGTTCTATCCCAGCTGGGTGGCCTTAATGGCCTTGGAAAAAAACATTTAACCCTAGATGTTGAGGGACATTTTTTTAACCTTAAATTCAGTTCCACTGGTCTATATGCCTAAATTCATGCCAGTAACATGCTGTTCTTACCACTGTAACTAGGTAGCATGATTTAAAATCTTTAAGTGTGAGTTCTCCAACTTCATGCTTTCTTTTTGTGATGTTTCTAGCTGTCCAGGACCCCTTACCCTTTCAAATAAATTTAGTAATTGGACTTTCCATTTCTTTAAAAAAGGCTATTGAAATATTTATTGGAATTATGTAGAATCTGTCTTTCAATTTGGGTAGAATTGACATTTTAATGATATTTAGTCTTCCAATCCATGAACTCAGGATGTTATTCCATTTATTTAGGTCTTCTTTGAGTTCTTTTTAACAATTCTTTGTAGTTTTTGGAATACAGGTGCTTTATGTCCTTGCTTAACTTTATTCCTAAATATTTGATTATTTTAGTCACTAATGTAAATGAATTTTTTTTACTAACTTCCTCTTCAGGTTTCTCTTTACTAGTGTAGAGAAACACTACTGATTTTTTTCATAGTACTCTTGTACCCTGCCACTCTGCAGAACTTGTTTATTAGCTCTAATAGTATTTTGTAGATTTTTCAGGACTTTCTAAGTCTAGGATAATATCTGAGAATGAAGAAAGCTTTACTTCTTTTTCAATTTGGATGCCTTCTATTTCTTTTTCTTGACTGATTGCACTAGCTAGAGCCTCTTGCACGATATTGAACAACAGTGGTGACAGTGGGTAACCTTGTCTTTTTCCTAATCTCAATGACAAAGGTTTTAGTCTTTCACCATTGAGTATTATGCTAGCTGTGGATTTTTCACATATGCACTATATCATGTTAAGAAATTTTCCTTCAATTCCTATATTTTGGAATATTTTTTATCAGGAAATGATGCTGTATTTTGTCAAATTCCATTTCTGCATCAATCAAGATGATCATGGGATTTTGCTTCTTTGATTTATTATTATTTATTATGATGATTGATTTTCTTGTATGCATGAGATAAAACCCAGTTAATGATAATTATTTAATGTGTTGTTTGATTTGATTAGAGAGTATTTTGTTGAAAATTTTTGCATCGGTATTCATTAGGGAAATGGGTCTCTAATTTTCTTTTCTCATTATCTTTATCTGGCTATGGTATTAAGGTGATATTGGCTTCATAGAATGAGTTTGGCAGTGTTGCTTCCTGTTCAATTTATTTGGAAGTATTTGAGTACGATTGGTATTAAATCTTTGAATGCTTGGTAAAATTCATCTGTGAAGCCATCTGGTCCAGGGCTTTTCATTTTGGGGAGTTGTTTGATCACTATTTCAATCTCCTTGATTGTGATATGTTTGTTGAAGTCTTCTATTTCTTCTAGGTTCACTGTAGGTTGCTCATATGCTCATAAGACTTTTTCTATTTCATCTACATTGTTTAGTTTGTTGGTGTACAGTTGCTTGCAGCATCCCAAATCTCTTTTATTTCTGTGGAGTCAGTAATGTCCCCATTTTCATTTCTGATTTTATATATTTACATCTTCTCTCTTTTCTTCTTTGTCTGTCTAGATTTATGTTTGTCAGTTTTATTGATCATATAAAAGAATCAATGTTTTACTTTGTTAATTGTTTCATTGCTTTTCTTTTACTCAAATTCATTTATTTCTGTCTTTTCTTTGTTATTTCATTTTTTTCTGCTTATTTTTGGAAAAGTTTGAAGTTCTTTTAGTTCCTCCAACTGTGTAGTTATATTAGTGATTTTAGCTCATTCCTCTTTTTTTAATGTAAGCATTGAGGGCTACAAGTTTCCCTCTCAGCACTGCCTTCACTACATCTTATAGATTCTGATATGTTATGTTCTCATTTTTTTATCTCGAGGTATTCACTGACTTCTCTTGCAAATTCTTCTTACCCACAATGATTATTTAAGAGTGTGTTATTTAATCTCCGTATATTTTGCTTCAAAGGATTTCATCAAGAAAGTGAAAAGGCAGCCCACTCAATGGGAGAATATATTTGGAAACCACATGTCCTATAAAGATTTGACTTCTATGCTATATAAAAAGATCATACAACTTACCAATAAGAGGGCAAACATTTCAAATAAAATAATGAACAAAAGACTTAAATAAACATTTCTCCAAAGAGGAAATACAAATGGCAAAAAAAGCACTTAAAATAATCAATATAACTAGGTATTAAGGGAATGGAAATCAAAACTACAATGAGATATACACCTCATATAAGGGCCATTATTAAAAAAAAAAAAACACAGAGAATAAAAATTCCTAGAGAAGATGTGGAATAATAGGAAAACTCCTTCACTCTTCGGAGGTATATAGAATGTTGCACCCTTTCGGGAAGACAGTTTGATGAGTCCTTAGAAAGTTTAATATAGAATTGCCATCTGGTCTGGCAATCCCTCTATGTGAAATATGTTTAGAAGAAGTGAAAACAGTGTCAAGAACAGACATTTGCACACCAATGTTCATAGCGGCAGTATTCACAATTGCCAAAAGATGGAAACAACCCATGTGTCCATCAACTGATGAATGTATAAACAAAATGTGGTATATGCCTATGATGGAATACTATTCTGTTGTAAGAAGAAATGAAATTGGGGCACATATGATGACATAGATGGACCTTGAGGACATTATGGCAAGTGAAATACGCCAAACACAAAAGGACAAACATGGTATAGTCTCATTAATAAGAACTAAATACCAAGAAACACATGGAGGTAAAATTTAGATTGTAGATTACCAAGAGATTGGTTGAGGACTGAGAAGGGCTACTGAAGCCTTATGTCTGAAAAATCTGTAATTAGCTTGAATGTAAAAGTTTGGAAATAGATAGAGTTTACACTAACACATTGTAATGACTGTAACTGACACAACTGGGTTATAAATGAGACTGTGCCTGAAAGTTGTAGTTTAGGGACATAAATTTCAAATGAAAGAAAGCTAGAGAAAAATGTAGGCACTGAATAACATAGTGAACACAGAAGTGGATGAAAATTGTGGTTAATAGTACAAATACAAGAATGTACTTCTATGAGTACATCACTATTATGAGGTGGTAAGAACATGGTGATACATGGTAAAAATACAATTAATGTAACTTATGGACTATCATTAATAACAATATTGTAATATTCTTGCATCAGAGTAAAAAAAGTTACTATATCAATGTTAAGGATAAATAATAAGGGTTACGGGATTCTTTTTCTTTCAAACTAAGGAAAACTTTCAGAAATTTACTAAGGCAATGATTGCACAACTCTGTGATTAATGTAAGAGCCACTGAATGTATATTTTGCATAAATTCTACAAGACATAAGACTGTCTAACTCAATGATCCATGTGGTGGAAGATGGACTGTGGTTAAGAGTACAAATATGAGAGTGTTTTCTCATGAAGTGTAACAAATGTGCAATAATAATATGTGGTGTTAAGAATAGAGGGAGTATGGAAAATATATCATATGTAAGCTATGGACCATATTTATTTATAATAGTCTGATGATTTTCTTTTAAAATCTGTAACAAATATTCCACAACAAGGCAAGGTATTGGTGGAAGGGTGATGTATGGGAATTCATCACATTATGGCTGATTATTTTCTAAGAACTCAACTTATTTAATAAAAAATTTAAGGGAAGCAGATGTGGCTCAATAGATAGGGCTCCCGTTTACCATATGAGAGGCCCCAGGTTAGATTCCTGGGGCCTCCTGGTGAAGGCAAGCCGGCCTGCATGGCTCGGTGAGCTGACGCAGCGGGACGACCCAGCAGAGGGAGACAAGCAGACACAGAAAAACACACCGCAAATAGACACAGTGAGCACAAGCAGCAGGGGGGGATAAATAAATAAATAAATAAAATCTTAAAAAAAAAATTAAGGGAGGGCACAACAGCTATAAAATGTTATGAATATTATTCTTGATAATGATGGAATATAAGACTTCTGCTTAAAATATATAGTGGTGAGGAATGAAATGTCTTTTTATATCTTTAATAGAAATAAAATGTAGGTGCAATTTCTATGCTGTTAGGCCTCATTACATATGCATGTGTATGTGCATGCTCATGTGTATTTGTTTATGTATATATATACACATACATATACATAATCAAATGAGAGTTTAATCCAAAATTTGTACGTTATGAAAGGCAAACAGTACTGCTGGTTTTCATAATCACAGTTTAAATATAAGAAACACATGTAAACAAATGTTTGAAATAAAATGTTTATAGATGCTTTTGAATTTTAATTATTTTAAGCTCTGTTCTCTTTCTTACAAAGGAATAAAAGACAATGGGGAAAATCATTAATAATTATACCAATATGATAAAATAACCGGATTTTAAAAATCTATAGGATATTATGCTGAACAACACTATAATTAAAATAATAGTTAAATAATAAGTATGTCACCAAGAATTTACTTTATCTGTGTGAATATTTTTTAAAAATTGTAGGTACAATAAATAACACTTAATTCTAAAAATGAAAAAATATGTTGTTTATATTTTTATAATGTATATTAAATATAAACATATTTGTTATAATTATCTATTTTCTGACATATAGGATTTCATTCAATCATTATAAATTATGTATTTTAATTAAACAAGGTATTTATATATAATGCCTTCTCTTCACATTCTTTTTCATTGAAACATTAATTTCATTTGTTTCTATTCATGCATTGTATGAATAAAACAAGTCCACTTGGCATAAAGAAACATAAACTTTTTTTTTTCCTGGGAAGTCCTTTTAGCAGAGAAGAAAAACAGAGCATTCAGGTTTTACAGTACATTTCTGATTTAATTTTTGATAAATGAATGCCTGGAATAATTTTCAGGCAAAAAAATAGTTCACTTTTCAAAGTTTGGGGTTTCTGCAAAAGGAATATAAATATGTAAATATATTACACTAAAAGTGAGTATTTATAAATCCATATATTTATAAGTATATATAAATATATTTATAAATGAATATTTATATATAGTCATATGTATAATACTTCCCAAAGAAAACAAAGAAATACAAATTCAGCATTAAAAAAATAATTTAACATAACATTTAGAAATTGTTTTTTATTATTTTTTATTTTTCAAGTAAAATAAAGACAAGAACAATAGAGATGATTGTGTTAAGAGAACACAGACCAGCACTTATAGTGCAGGTTTCTGGGGTATTTTGAAGGTGTACATAGAAAAGATAGAAAGAAGGCAAGTTTTGGAATTTGGCACAAACTGGGGTTCCTTGATTCAGAATCTCTAGTAGAACTCAGCCAATATATTTTACTTTAATTTCTTTTTGTTCGTGTAAACAAAGACATACTTTGATCAAAATATGACTTTGTTAAAATATTATTTTCCTTGTTCTCTTTACCTTAAACTTTTATTTAGGTGGATTAAGTTTATCTTGTCATGATAAATATAATAAAATTATAAAAATAAACATAAAATAGTTTATATTCCTTGAGTACTTACATTGAGATTACATTTTTCTAAATATTTACCTTTAGCTTCTCACTTTAATTATTGCCATACACTTCTGAGATAAGTGCAATGTTAATTTTCATTTTCAAAACAAATGGTCTTTATTATACTGTAAAAATTCTTTGGCAATCTCACACATATCAGAACTGAGTTGTCTAATTGTAACAATCTTACTATCTTAACAATCTTTTGAAAGGGCTTGTTCTTATAGTAGACAAGTCCTGCCAACCCATGAGATGCTATACTATACTCTCTGTTCCTAAAGAACAACATGTTACTCTAACAAGAGAAGACAGATGGAGCCACTATGTAGCATGAGATAATAAATGTAAGATGCTTAAAATCTTGCCTAACATTTTAAATGCTTAATCAAGTTTAGCGGTCATAAAAATTAAGAATAAAGCAATTAATTTAGCTGAATTCAGTATGCTAAATTCACTTACATATTCATCTTATTTAGATTTCTTTGAAATTGACTCATTAAAACATCAACAATAATTTAAGCAGAAGCTCTTAGACAAAATAAGTCTACTTTTAATAATCTGTCAGTCCAAAATAGGCAGCCTGTATGGTAAATACATTTGTCTATTGACTCTACAAACACCTGATGACATTTTCAATATTGAATTATAGCGGGGAACAAGGCCAACCAAGTACTCTGCCAGCATTAAAATTTATGGAGTGTGATGGCCTGGCCATAATAAAATTTATTTACATACAATAGACAATGAGGTTCTCAAGAGTAGAAATAAAATATGCTAAAAAAAGAAAGAATTGTAGAGAAGTGGTTTAGGAAAACACTTTTTGTTCAATAAGCACTTATTCTCATGCTTAAAAAATAATTCAACAATGCTGAAACAGATTCCATCCTCCTTCTTTAGGACACCAATACTTTTCCATTGCACCCTAAGGAATGCCTGGTCTGTAATTGTGCCCAACCTCCTTTCACCCAAACTGCTTTAACACATTTCCCTCACTTTCTCATCTAGGCATCCCCTGGGTACATGGTGAAATCTGCTGCCCTATCAAAAGGTGGTACTTTTCACTTTCACAATCTGCATGCCACAGGATCTCAGTGTGGGTAGATGACTTCACTTCTTCACCTTTCTGCTTCCAAGCATCTCTCTTCCTTTTATTGACACACACTTAACTAATTTGAAGCAAATATCTGAATTTAGGCATGATACAATGACCCACAGTCACTCTAGGAGGAAGTGAATTTTTAGCATATATATGATATGAGCTAAGACAAGGCACCATGCAGGATAAAGGTATTGTTTGAACCTCTGTCAAAGTTAATCGCAAGAACATGCTGAGACTGAAACTGGTAAATCAATATGTGGTGGAAATTGAGGAATTTAAGAGGACAGTAGGGGTCAAGTAGTGTAGGGATGCATCAGTCACATCAAGGGTTGTCTAAGGTCCACTCTGCAGTGAAATTGCTTAGAGTAGTGTTCGAGTAAATCAATATATGAACTATTAATAAATAAGATTATCATGATGCCTTAACTGAGGTGCCAGGTTCTGAGACAGAGAGAGAGAAAGAGAAAGAGAGAGAGAGAAAGAGAGAGAGAGAGAGAGAGAGAGAGAGAGAGAGAGAGAGAGAGAGAGAGAGAGAGAGAGAAAAGCTCCATGAAGGAAAGAACTTGCAGGTATATATTGGGCAGTGGAAGACCTTAAATCACTTAGACATGTTGGGGAAGACTGTTTAATGTGGAAGAACGATGCGGAGATAAGGCAAAGATGCAGGGAAGACAAAAGTCATGTAAATGTAAACACTTTAGTTTCACTGGAACATAGGAACAAAAGTTAGAGAGATTTAATGGAATCTTTTAAATAAAGAAAATGTGGCTTTGCAGTGAGCTTGTTTCAGAATCTGGTAATAAGTTAAACAATGTATTTATGTAGGGAGAAAATTTAGGCAGAGTATTGTCATTAAAATATTACAATATTTTGAGTGTATATCTTATAGATGTGAATTTCAAACCTTTTGAGTAAAACCTACTAGAATTATACTAGGTACTTGGTATGCAAAATCACATCCCAAAATCACGCATGCCCCAAAACAGAGAGTATCTACAATAGCAAGTAGGACAGTTCCATTTATCTGCCCCATGGGATCTAAGACCCTCTCAATTGGAAACAGAGTGGGCATCACCATCCCAAAATCCTCAAGTTTGAGGAATGAACAAACATAAGGGGGAATGCAAATATGGACTAAAGTAAAGTAATTTTTATTCTAGCAATGGAAGAATTTGTAACATTGATATAGAGGCAGTCGTCACCAGATGTTCTGAGGAGAGGGAAAGGGAAGAATAGGTAAAACATGGGGCATTTTGGGGAGAATTGAATTCTTCTGAATGACATTGTAACAATGAATACCTGCCAATATACATTTTCTCAAAGCATATAAAACTGTGGTGCAAAGTGTAAACATAATGTAAACTGTAGTGCATCATTAGTAGCAAACCTTCAGTATGTGTTCATCAATTGTAACAAATGTACCACACTAAAATGTTTTTAAAAAGTGAATGCCAAACCTTTTGAGTAAGACATACTGGAATTATATTAGATTCTTGGCACTCAAAATCATATTAATAAAAATTTAAGTGTAATAATTATCAAAACATACCCCCTAGTGTTTCTCTTCCCACATCAACTTATTTTCCTATTATAAATTCTTATTTCAAAATGTGTAACATTATAAAATAATGCTGTACATACATGAAGTGATTAGGAAATGAAAATAAACCCAAATATGCCACATAGCAGGCTAGATTTTAGATATTATGACTATGAAAGAAGAATCTTTAAATGGAAGTTCATTGAATAAATTTGGAAATTATTTGAAATAACTTAAAATATATACCCATTTCATTGAATATTAACAGTTAACTGTACTTCTGCTTAAGGAATATTTCCAAACATTAAATATTCATTGAGTTTCTTTTAATTTTGTGATTACCAAATACTGCAAAGTAATTAATATCCCAAATAAGATAGTAGTTGACAAATAATTGTATATCTAGTTGAAATGATCTACATTTAAAAAACTATTGCAATTCAAAAATTATTCATGAACATGGATAGCAAAGAGTTTCTCTACTGCAATTAGACAAGTTACATTGGTTGATCAGAGGTATTGTCTTCCATATCACTGATTCTTTCCTCGGCATGTTCAAATCTGCTGTCATGCGCTTCCAGTGTATTTTTGATTTCTTGCCATTCATCACCATCATATCAATTATCTTTTAGGTGTGTTTACAAATTCTTCAGTATGTTCCCCCAGTGTCTTCTTAATATCCTTTATCTCCTCCTTCACTTCGTTAAGTTGATTCATGGTATTTGTTTGGACATCCTTGATTGGTTGTTCTGCATTCTGCATCTCCTCCTGTTTTTTCAGTTTGTCATTAGACTGAGCCCTGTCTCCTGTTTTCTGGTATTGTTTGTAATTTTTTGTTGATTTCTTGACATCTGTTTATCTTGATGGCCTTATTTGGTTGGCTAGCTTCTCTTTCTACCAAAGGGTTTATTTTGCTGTTTCTTTGTGTGTAGTAAGGTTAATTTTTGATACCTGTCTCCTCTTATTCTATATCCTTACAGTTGTCTGTTTTCCCTTGAAAAAAATTTTAGGACCAGAGAAAAGGAAAGCGATAAATAGAGAAAAAGAATAATAGTGATAGTAATACAAAAAAAGGTAGAAGAAGAACTATACAAGAACTAGAAAACAAAGTAATATGAGTAAATATTATAAAAAAATACAAAAGAATAAGAATAAAAAGAGATAGAGTAGAAAAAAATAAAACAATAAACAAAATATAGAGAAAAAAATGTAAAGTGAATTGAAAGGCCAGACATATAAGTAAAGAATAGAAAGAAAGAAAAAAAAAGGAGAGGAAAATAATATAATTTTTCTCTTGACACTGTCCAGAATTTAGGTAATAACCTGAAGCCCCCTGACTTTGAGGAGTGCTGATATGTGCATGGTCTTATGTGAGTGGAATAGACCTCATGCCAGTGAAGCTACAATGGCTAGTGTATGGAAGGAAATGGAGAAACAACATATCAAGGACAATTCCATGATTTCTCGCTTGAATAATACCTTTTGAGTGGTTCTTTTCAGTGGAGTGGAGACACACTTGTGAAGTTCACTGGCAGACATAAATTTGATGTCACTGTGAGATACTAACCACAGGATTTCCTTACATTGGAGTGGCAGAAATAAGGAGCATACATAGTTTCACCCTGCAATAATTTTGTAAAGCCATAAGGATAATGAAGTTTAAATGTTTAATTACAACACCAGTCAGTAGTATAGAAAGAAATTGTGAGCAACAGAAATACTTGATTTCAGAATAAGCAGAAAAACATACCACATGCTTTGCTCTCACACCTACATACCTGCCACATTTTGATACACTTGTGTATGTGTGTATGTATAAGTGAGGAAAGCAACATTCTCATTCAAGATACTGAGTCCCTTTCTTCCACAGGAAGACTTACGGACCAATTTTACCAGATAGTGATTAAATAATATAGTTCTGATTCACCTCACTGGATCAAAATTTGCTTTACTCTGTCTTATACTTTCATCTCCTATGACTCTTTCTCTTTCTCATTCATTTTCTAGCTCTATATCACCTCTTTCTCTCCCTCTCTATGTTTTTTTACCTCTTTCTTGGTATATAATAGTTTAACTGTGTATGTAAATACCATAGTAATAATACAGAATAATAGAAAAATGATACAGTGGTAATAGAAATTGTTATTGCTGTTATTGAGTACTTTCAATATGATAGAGTTTTTATGAGTGTGTATATATATGTGGATTTATGTGTATATGTGTCTGTGTGTTTATGTGTGTGTGTTACTTACCATGTCATATTTAATCTTCATAACACAACCATGGGGCAAGTACTATTATAATCACATTTAATACAAGTTCACTTAAGGTATATCTACATATCTAAGGTTATATTGATGAGAATGGGTGACAATTATATATGTGTAGGGTAACATATTTTCATTACTGTTCTTATTTATCTCTTTTCAAGCCATTAAGAAGTAGACTGCTTCTGAATCTATTTTTCTGGATATAATTATTTGAGGAAATAACACACTTAATCCTAGGTTAGCTAATGTCTATTATATTTCTAATGTACTAATATCCCATATTAAGTTTTTGAAAAAAAATAATAATTTTATTCCAATTATGTATAAGTCTATTCAATATTTGCTGCTTCTCCCATGAAATTTAATTTGAGTTTAATGAATTAACAACTAGTTAGTTTGAATCAGTTGGTCAAAAACCAAGTAATTCCTAAAATTATGATAATTAGAACAAATGAGTTTTTAACATTATAAGTTTAAAGAAAAGTTTAAAATATAAAAGTATCCTTCATATATAGCATAAAATATCTTTGCACAATTAGAATTAATTTCTCTGAGATTTACATAACAAATATATTTTGAAATAATTGATTTCAGTAAGAATACATCTTCTTCTACTTTTGTCTTTTGTTTTAAGATAAAATTTTAAGGTAAAGAAATAATAGACCCTCTGGTAACCACTATCTTTATATCAATGTTACAATTTCTTCCATTACTAGCCTAATAATAAGTCTACTTCAGTCCACAGTTGCATTCCCCCTTATGCTTGTTCATTCCTCAATCTTCAGGATTATTTCATGATGTGGCCCAATTTCCTTCCAACTGAGAGGTGCCTTAGATTCCATGGGCAAATGCTTGGAACTGTCTTCCTTGTAGTTGTAGACACCCTCTGTTTTTTTGGGATGGGTGTTGTCCATTATCAGCATTTTCTTCATTGTTCTGGGTGAGTCTGAGGAACTGGAGAATAGATGTTGGTTGCATCTCTGCTGAGATTCAGGGCTCAACTGGTAAATGAATAGTTGAAAGATTTATGTCTCTGGGATGTATATTTAAAATTGTGTGGTGCAAAGTGTTAACTATAATATAAACTATAAACCATGCTTAGTATCAATGCTTCAATATATGTACATTAATTGTAAGAAATGTACCACACTATGAAAGATGCTTCTAATGTGGGAAAGTGTGGGAGGGGGAAGGAGAGGAGTATATGAGAATCCCCTATAATTCTTTTTATTTTTTTATTCTTTAAAATCTACTTATATTATATAAATGTTACACAAAAAATATAAGATTTCCCATATGTCCCACTCCCCACACCTCCCACAACCTCCCATATAAATATCCTTCATTAATGTGGCACATTCTTTGCAATTAATAAACACATCCTGGGGCTTTGCCATTAATCATGGACCATAGTTCACATTGTAGTCTACACTCTCTCCCACACAGTTCTGCATGTTATGTGATGATACAAAATGGCCTATACCTGTCATTGCAATGTCATTCAGGATGATTCCCAAGTCCCGTAAAAGCTTCCATATTACAACTATTTTCCCTCTCCCTACCCCCAGAGACTCCAGTGGCCACTGGCTCCACATAAATGTTATAAGTTCTCCATTGCTAGAATCACAATATGTCTATTTTAGAATACCAGTAAGTCCACTCTAGTCCATATCTCTTGCCCCAATACTGAGGATTCTGGGGTGGTCATGTCTACTCCACCTCCAATTGAAAGGGGGCTTATATCCCATGGGAAAGATGGAGAGGATTTTCTTGTCTGCAGAAGCAGACTCTTTCCATTCCCTGGGATGGCCATTGTCCATCATCATTTCCCCACCAATTGTCCTGGGTGAGACCAATGAGCTGTAGAGTAGGTGTTGCAGCTCCACCGAGTTTCCAGGCCCAGATGGAACATGGACAGCCCAAAGACTTGAGTTTCTGGATGTATGCCTACAAACTCCAGCACCAAGTATAGGTTTAAACAGAAAGGCAGAAGAGCCATGTACAGGGAAGACATAATTGAGTCCAACTCTGTCACTCTCAGGAGCACAGACTCCAAACTAGGGCCCACTGGAAAGGTACCAAGCTCCAGAGCTATCTCCACTAACCATAGGACCTGGGTGTCTCCAGAGCCCTCAGGAGCCCCACTATTTGAGGTGGTCTCCATATTGGAATTCTATGAGATCCTGCTGAGATGTCCATAAGCGTTACTTTTGGGATGACCTCCCAACTCACTTTGAATTCTCTTAGCCATATGCACTCATTTGTCTTCACATTTTCCCACTTTTATTCAAGGTCTTTTTCCAGTTGCTTTGCTTGTTGGTGATTAATAGCAATTCCTTGGTGCCAGGGAGGCTCATCTCTAAGAGTCATCCCTGGGAGTCATGCCCCATGCTGAGACTGGCTGAGATTGGCTTAGAGAGAGGCCACATCTGAGCAACAAGGAGGCTATCAGGAAACAACCCTTAGGCACTCCATAACAATAGGCTAAGTTTCAATTTCAAGAGAACCAAATCATAAGCCTAGTCATCAATATCAAGGGCTCATAAGTGGACCATACTCTTTCCCCAGTCATTGTTCCTGCACTTAGGGCACTGTTGCTGATCCCTTAGAGAATGTGGCAGAGCATTCCAGGATGGGAATTCAGTATTCTCTCATTTATTGTGTGAGTCTCCACCCACCGTGACAATGCCCTGTGAACATTTGAACATTTTTATATACCTTATATGTATGCTCAGGTGAACTTACTCCCATGCAACCCCCGTCCCTGACACCCCACACCAACCATCTTCTCCTGTTCCAGTTGTAATCTTTCTGTGATCCCTAGCTTCTTCAAAGATGAAACCATTGCAATTGCTGAATATAATTAATAGTAAAATGATATAATAATGATAAGATTAAATATGAGATAAAATACATAAAAATTTTTAAAAAACTAAAAATAAAATAAATTTAAGGTTGGGATATTAAAAACATGAAAAATATAAAAAAAAATTTTGGACATTTGCCTTTCATCACTGGACTATCTGGTGTCCTGTCTGTACCATGGTACCTACCCCCACTTATTCCCCAGTGTCTCACTGTTTTTCATTTTGTTTTCAAAGAAGTTTTAGGTCACAGCAATGTCACACCCAGAATACAGGAGACTCTTATATACCCAGGATCCTCCCCCTTTCCTGCCCCGCATATTAATATCTTTTTATATGTGGATGGTAGCTTTCTTATAACTGATATACAAATAGTGAAACATAGCTACCAAACATGGTCAATGGTTTACACTATGGTTTATACTTTAGGCCATACACTTTTACAAACTCTGATTATGTTTACCATGTCCTGTGTCCATCACTGTGAGATCATGCAGAACAATTCCACTGACCACTAAATACGCCCTTTACGATCCATTCTATTCCTCCCTTCCTATCCCCCCAGTGCCCATGGCAACTGCCTGGCTTGACTCGTTGGATGACAAGATTCATAGCTACATGCAACAAGACTGAGTTCTTGACACACTGGTCTGTCCTCCCCTATTAGGAACCACAGTTTCTCTTGAGAGACTCCCACCTTTCTATTTCTGCACAGATCGGTCCTCCCAAGGATGGGAGTCCAACAACTTCCCTCACATTATGTGGGTCCCCATCCACTGATACAACACATTATGACAAAATGATCACTCACACACTCTGTAGACGCCTGCTCCAGGTGTGCCCTGTCCTGAATGCCTCACATCCAACACCCTAAACCAGCAACCCTTCCTTGTCATATTGCCATAAGAGAATTCCCAACTTTGTACTTTCAACCACATACCTGTAAATCTCCAGTGTTCACCTGGTCCCTTTCCCAGGCCTCCCCCAGTATGCTGGACCTTCTAACCCACCCTTTCCAATCTAACCACCTGTCAACCCTGCACCACCCAACCCAATAATATCAGTACCCTTCTGTCCTATCCCTTCAATACACGGTTACACACTTTCAGCTTATCATAGTTATGTCCATATGAGTGATGGCTCACAAACTTCTTCTCTGTTTCTATTCCTTCTAAACCTATCTTCCAGACAATAGCTTTCTGAGACTGCTCATTTTCCTTAATTCATATCAGTGAGGTCATGTACTGTTCATTCTTCAATGCCTGTCTTGCTTCACTCAACATAGGGTCCCCAAGATTCATCCATGTTATCCCATGTGTTAACACTTTATTCCTTTACAGCTGAGTAATAGTCAATTGTATCTATGTACCACATTTTGTTTATCCATTCATCTGTTGATGGGCACCTGGGTTGATTCCAACTTTTGGCAATAGTGAATAATGCCACCATGAACAATGTTCATATATCTGTTCATGTCTTTGCTTTCAAATCTTCTGGTTATATACCCAGCAGTGGAATTCCTGGATCATAAGGAAGTTCTATATTTAGTTTTTTGAGGAATCCCCAAACTGTACTCCACAACGGCTGGACCATTCTACATTCCCACTAGCAGTTGATGAGGGTTCCCATTCCTCCATATCCTCTCCAACACTTATAGTCTGCTGGTTTTTTAATAGCTACCATTCAAATGGGTGTAAGATAGTATCTCATGGTAGTTTTGATTTGCATTTCCTTAATTGCCAGTGATGCTGAACATCTTTTCATGTGCTTTTTACCCAATTTATTTCTTCCTGAAAGAAGTGTCTTTCCAGGTCACTTGCCCATTTTTTAAATGGTTTGTTTGTCTTTTTATGTTCAAAATTTAGGATTTCTTTATATATGCAAGATATTAGGCTCCTATCAGATATATGGATGCCAAATATTTTCTCCCATTGAGTAGGCTCCCTTTTTACTTCCTTAATAAGGTCCTTTGAGTTGCAGAAGTTTTTAATTTTGAGGAGATCACATTTATCTATTTTTTTTTTTGCTGCTTGTGCTTTGGGTGTGAAGTTCATGAAACCATTTTCTATTTAAATGTCCTGTAGATGATTCCCTACATTATCTTCCAAGGTCATTAGAGTCTTGCCTCTTATATTTAGATGTTTAATTTATCTTGAGTTGATTTTTATATAAGGTATGAGATGGTATTCATCTCTCTTTCTTTTGGATATGATTATCTAATTCTCTTAGCACCATTTGTTGAAGAGGCCATTCTCTCCCAACTGAGTGGGCTTGATGGCCTTGTCGAATATCAGATGACTCTATATGCGAGGGTCTGTATCAGAACACTCAATTTGGTTCCATTGTTCTGTATATCTGCCCTTGGGCCAATATAAAGCAGTTTTGACCACTCTAGCTGTGTAGTATGTTTTAAAGTCAGATACTGTAATACCTCCAACTTCATTTTTCTTTTTAAATATATCCTTGGTGATTTGGGGCCACTTATCCTTGCAAATAAATTTTGTAGTTAGTTTTTCCAATTCATTAAAAATTCTGTTGATTTTTATTGGGATTGCATTAAATCTGTAGATTTTTTTGGGTAGGATACACATTTTAATGATGTTTAGTCTTCCTATCCATGAAAAGGGAGTAATCTTCCATTTATTTTAGTCTTCCATGATTTCCTTTAACAGTGTTGTATAGTTTTCTGTATATAAGTCTTATACATCTTTTGTTAAATTTATCCCTAGGTATTTGATTCTTTTAGTTACTATTGTAAATGGTATTTCTTTCTTCATTTCCTCCACAGATCACTCATTATTGGTATACAGAAATGCTATTGATTTTTGAGCATTGATCTTATAGCCTGTCACTTTACTGAACTCATTTATAAGTTCTAGAATATTTGATGTAGATTTCTCAGGGATTTCTACGTATACGATCATACCATCTGCAAATAGTGAAATTTTCACTTCTTCCTTTCCAATTTGGATGCCTTTTATATATTTTTCTTACCTCAGTGCTTGCACAAGTAGTTCTAACACAATGTTAAATTGGAGCAGTTATACTGGGCATCCTTGTCTTGTACCTGATCTTAGAGGGAAAGCTTTTAGTATTTCACCATTAAAGATGATGTTAGCTGTAGGTTTTTCATATATATCTGTTATTATGTTCAGAAAGTTTCCTTCTATTCCAATCTTTCGCAGTTTTTTTAATTAGGAAAGGGTTATGTATTTTATCGAATGCTTCTTCTGCATCTGTAGAGATGATCATGTGATTTTTTTCTTTTATCTGTTTATGTGGTGTATTACATTGATTGATTTTCTAGTGTTGAACCATCCTTGCACACCTGGAATAAAACACACTTGGTCATGGTGTATAATTCATTTGATATATTGTTGAATGTGATTAGCAAGTATTTTGTTGAGGATTTTTGCATCTAGGTTCACAAGAGAAATTGGTCTGTAATTTTTCTTTCTTGTGGTATCTTTGTTTGGCTTTGGTATTAGGGTAATGTTGGCATCATAGAATGAGTTAGGCAATGTTCTAGTGCTTTCTTATTTTCTATTTTGTTTAGTTCTACTCTAAACTGTTATTTCTTTCTTTCTACTTCATTTGCGGCTAGTTTGTTGTTGCTTTTCCAACTCTTCCAGGTGTGCAGTTAGGTCTTCAATTTTAGCTCTTTCTTCTGTTTTGATATATGTATTTATGGCTATGAATTTCCATCTCAGTAGAGCTTTGGCTGCATCCCATAAGTTTTGATATATTGTGTTGCATTTTCTTTCGTTTCAAGGCAGTTACTGATTTCTTTTAAGATTTCCTCCTTGACCTACTGTTTGTCTAAGAGTATATTACTTAACTTCCATATCTTTTGCCTAATCCAGATCTCTGCTCCTTTTTAATTTCTAATTTCTTTCCGTTGTGGTCAGATACATTTCTTTGTATAATCTCAATCTTCCTGAATTCATTGAGAGTTTTTCTGTGGCCTATCATGTGGTCTGTCTTGAAGTATGATACATGTGCACTCAACAAGAATGTATATCCCGCTGTATTTGGGTGAAGCATTTTTTATATGTCTATTAGGTCCAGAGCCTCTTATGTATTATTCAGATTTTTTATTTCTTTATTGATTCTCTGTTGAGATGTTCTGTCTAATGGTGATAAGGATGTATTAAAATCCCCCACTACAAATGTAGAGGCATCTGTGTTTCCACTTAGTCTTTCCAGTACTTGCCTCATGTATTTTGAGAAACCCTGATTAGGTGCATTAATATTTATGATTGCTCTTTGTTCTTGAATGATTACCCATTTTACTAATATATAGTGTCCATCTTTGTCTCTTACAATAATTTTTCATTTAAAGTGTATTTTGTCTGATATTAATATAGCTACTCCCACCCTCTTTTGTTTATTGTTTTCCTATAAAATAATTTTCCAGCCATTCACTTTCAGCCTCTTTGAATCCCTGGGTTTAAGGTGGGTGTCTTATAGACAACACATAGATGGATCAAATTACTTTATCCATTCTGCCAATCTGTGGCTCTTGATTGGTGAGTTTAATTCATTAATATTCAATGTTACTACTCTCAAGGAATTTCTTACAACAGCCATATTTTCTACAAACATATATTGTCTTTTTTCTTTTTCTGTCTTTTTAGTTGTTCTTATTCTCTCTTCCAAGTCTTTCTCCTTTTTTCCCTTTCAATTTGCAGAACGCCCTTTGGTATTTCCTGAAAGGCAGGTTTCTGATTGCCATACTCTGTTAATTTCGGTTTATCTGTGAATATTTTGAACTCTCCATCATTTTTGAATGCCAGCTTTGCTGAACAGAGAATTCATGGCTGGAAATTTTTTTTTTTCTTTTAGTATCTTGACTATGCCATACCACTGCCTTCTTGCCTCTGTGGTTTCAGGTGAGAAACCGTCACTTAATCTTATTGAGCTTCCTTTGTTTGTGATTGTTCTCTTTTCTCTTGCTGCCTTGAGTATTTTCTCTTTGACTTGAGCAGTCGACATTTTGACATGTACATGTCTTGGGATAGGCATTTTGGGTTTATACTGTGTGGGGTGTGTTCTGATTCCTGACATGTACATACATCTCCGTCAATAAGGTTTGGAAGTTTTCAGTCAGTATTTCCTTCAACTCTCCTTCTGCTCCCTTTCCTTTCTCTTCTCCCTCTGGGTTGCCTATAATGTGTATGTTTGTACATTTTCTGTTGTCATTTAAATCGCTAAGTCCCTGTGCATTTTTTCTATCTTTTTATCTGTTTCTTCTACTATTTGTTTCATTTCAGATATAGTGTCTTCCAATTCCCTAATTCTTTCTTCTTCCTATTCAAACCTGCTGTTATGCGATTCAAGTGTCTTTTTTGATTTCTGTAATTGTGCCATTCATCACCATCATATCTGTTATATTTTAATGCATGTTTACAATTGCTTCAGTATGTTCTCCCCTGTCTTCTTAATATCCTTAATCTCTTCCTTCACTTCATTAAGTTGGTCCATGATATTTATTTGGACAGCTTTGATTAGTTGTTCAATATTCTGTATCTCTTCCTGGTTTTTAGTTTGTTCATTGGACTGGTCCATGTCTTCCTGTTTCTTAGTATGATTTGTAATTTTTTGTTGCCCTCTGGACATCTTTTTATCTTGAAGTGTTTATTCAGTTGATTAACTTCTCTCTCTGCTCTAGAGTTTTATCTAGCTGCTCTTTATGTATTTGTGTTAAGTTTTCTCTTTGACACTTTGTTCTTCTTGTTCTACTTCCTTGCTGTTTTCTGTGTTCCCTTGAAGGAAAAAGATTATGGCCAGAGAAAGTGAAAGAGGTAAAAAAAGAAATAGGATACTACTATGACTAATAATAAAAGTTATATGAAGGGCTATATAAGACTTAGTAAAATGCAGATTTAACTCACATAAGCAGCGTACAGTAATAGGGATAAAAAAAAGTAGATTACCTACGATTAAATGGGAAACTCAATAGAGATAAACATGTAGAGTGATTTAAAAAGCCAGAATTATGATGAGAGTGACAAAGAGGAAAGAAAAGAAGAAAGAATAAAGTTAATTAAAGAAAACGTAATAGACATGATATAAATCAAAACCAGAGAAGTTGAGGCCTAAATAAAGAAAGGTGGAATATAAGTACAACAACAGAAAGCAGAAGATAGAAAGATGAGGGAAGGAAAAGAGATAGCATTGGCAGACAAAATCAGTATACTCAGAAAATGGGAAATCAAGCAAGAAGAAATAATCTAATAGCACTTAATTAAAAAAAAAAGCAGGGGAAGGAAATAGGAAAGAAAAACAAGAAACAAAAAAACAAAAACAAATAAACACTCAAGCAAGCTGTTAAAAAAAGGTAAGGATGATCAGTATTCCTTCTTGGGACATTGTAGTGCTTCTCAGGCTACCTATGTTCATCAATCAGTTACCATACAGGCTTCTCTCTGCAGCTTTTGAAACAGGTTTTAGCGAGTAAAATAAGTTAATTTTTTTTTTTTGAAAAATAAGGGACCCAAAAGAAGCTAGTACAAAAATAATGTCTATGTTTTCCCTGTCCTAGAGTATCAGGTGGATGTTAGGTATACTGGTGGATCACTACTCTTAGAGGAGCCATGAATCAAACTAGGGACCTCCTATATTCAAGGCAGAAACTTGTCCACTGAGCTACCTTTCTATTTGGCTCAGTAAGATATTCAGAAAGCTATTCAGTCTCTTTCACTCAGGCAGGTTTGACTATCCTAGGGCACCAGGATTTAGCAGGGTGTGACAGTAGAATCCCCATCCTGTCTCCTGGTCAGGTTGAGTTCCCTTTGGAAATTCAAAAGTGAGCCTGTTGGCTGAATTCACTGTATAGAATTGATTCCCTTCTGTACCATCCCTTCCTCCAGGGGACACTAAATAGGCTCTTGGAAACTTATTAAGCACTTCCCACTGCTTGACTCTCTTAGGGGACTTGAAATTCTGAAAGTCCTCAGTTAGGAACTATTAAATTGGCTGTCTCTGCCCTCTCTCAGGCCAAGCCTCTGTTTCCCAGGGTGGTAGATAAGTCAGGCTTCCTTAGCAGAGTTGCTCTCCCTTCTGCCTGATGCCACCTCGAGCCAGCTGGTGTGCTCCCCAAAGATCAAAGGGGGTCCAGGCAAGCAATCCCACAGAATGGAAACCCCTTACTGCCCCTTGCCAGAATGCTCCCAGTCATGGAGAATGCTCCCTTTCGCTGGGTGGCCAGTGGGAGTTGGGGCTTGCCCTGGCCCTTTGCCCTGAGGGTGGGGCTTAGCCCTCCGTGATTTCCAAGCTTGGGGCTGAAAACTCACTTTTTTATCTTCAGCAATCTATTTCCCTGTCCAGCTCCCTCCAGATCAATGCCCCAAAATCTCCCAGAACTGCCCCCTGGGGCAGGATCCTGTCCCCAATCAGCTGTCTATTGCAAGAGAGATGGTGAGCACAAACTTAATCTGATACCATCTTGCTTGTCAATCCCCTATAATTTTTATGTAAAATGTATGTGATTTAAAGTTCCTTTGAAAGTAAAGAAATAAAAATAGAGGAGAAAATTAATAACTGCTTAGCATAAAAATATGTAGCCCTTAGAAAATACAGGGACTAGTGGGCCTCCACTTAAAAAATTATTAAGAAATATTCTGCATGCTTTATCTGTGTAAATAAAGATCTAGAAAATAATAAAAATTATAGTTTGAATAATGTTAAGTCAAAATTAATGGAGAGGTAGCACAATTGAGAATAATGATAAATGCAAAATTAAAATTACTTGAGTGTTTTTGAATTAGTACAAAAATTGCATGTAAGTTGTTTTTTGGCCCCTAGGAAGGAAAGATTCAAATATGACTATGTTGATAGCTAGAAAATGCTTCCAAAAGATTTCTGAATTCAAAGGACCACTTGGACAGTAATAATAGTTTGACTAACCGATTGGAATAAACACATTAATTCTTAACTAATTTAATCAAGCAAATAAAATATTTTAGCTACTTGTAGAAAATGGTGATATTGTAGCAAAACTGGACTCAGTAAAGAATATGGGCTAAGAATTTCAGACTGCAGGGATTCAACAGCCCACTGAATATTCTGATGATCATTAGTTCATTCAAACAATTAATAGCTCATCTTGTAAAACACATTCACATCAAATCTGTTACTAGTCCTTTGACTTAATTTATAATATGCATTACAAGCTCTCATTTCATTATGTAGCTATATGTAAATAACTCTGGTTTTACAGTAATTTTTCTTCCTTTTCCATTAAATTCTTATTTACTATTTTTAGGTAAAATGGGAGAAGATTTGTGATGGCGTATGAGAATTACACTTTCAGCAGTGACTTCATCCTCTTGGGACTCTTCTTCCCAAACAATTTTAGCCTTCTTTTCCTTTACATTTGTCATTTTAATAATTGGCCATAGTGTACTCATAGTGGTCACAATTCAGTTATCTCTGTATGCAATAAAAGAGAGTCAGGCTTCTACTTAGCAGCCCAATACAGCACCCTGGTAGTTGGATATTTTCTTTATTTTTCTATTACAGATCATCTTAAAACAGAACATAAATTTCTCCGTTGATGATTTTCTCCTGCTATAAGTAGAGAAAAAAGGAACTTTGGTAAAACTTTGGATAATACTTACTGCTGATTTAATAAATTCAGTTTAAATAATGGCAGAGCCATTCCAGCTATTTCAATGCAATAAGTTATGATTGTTTTCCTTCTATATATGCTAATTCCCACTATACCTCTAGGCTTTTCTGTATATGTACTGGTCCAACCATAGCCTTTAAAATAATGTAGTGTTTCTTGTAAGCATTTTTGAAAAATCTTGTATAAGGTTAAATTTATTTTACATTGCACCTGGCCTATTCTGCCATCAGAATCTTAATACATACATATATTTCTTTTTGGAAAATATCATATGATAGAATGAAATTCTTGAAGAAGTTATGTATTATGAACAAAATTTATTACTTTAATGTTTATTGTAATGTTTACAAAGTGATTTTTTGGATATAAATATGATGGGAACCTTTCAGTAATGATAATATCTTTTTAAAATAGTGAACTATCTAAATTATATTTCACTCTTATTTTTCCTCTTCTATTCATTTACATTATGGTTACATAATGTGTCCTTTTTTTTTTTTTAACTTTCCACTTTTCAAACAGTCTAAATATTTGAAGTAAGTTTTTTATCGTTTCTGTTTGGTGTCATATTAAGAAAGAGCAACCCTCCCTCTATTTTAGGAAATAAGAAATCAAAAACTACACTTTTATTTTTCAAGTACCTTTATGATTTAATTATATATATTTCAATATTTAACACATTTGAGATTTATTTATTGGTGCTTGGTGTAAAGTGTACAATATGATTTTCTTTCATTCTCCAAACGTCTAGCCAATTGCCCCTGATAGGATTTATAATAACAAATTGTTTTCATCAATTTTTGTAATACTCTTTATTATTATACTAAATTCACATTTGTCCATTCTATAATTCTTTATTCTGTTTTCCTTTTTTTGTTGTTGTTGTTTTTTCTTATAAATCTGCCATATGATTACATTCACAGAAGCATTTTATACTTTCTTTAGACTTCAGTCAATAAGTACCAATAGGTGATTTTCCTTTTAAGCTATTCATAATTTACAGAAAAATTAGGACACAGAAGAGTATATTCCATGACAACAAAAAGATGAAATCACAGAATATAAGTTATTCTACAGAACAAAGGACCCATTTCTTTTTTTACAAAAAACAACTATTTTAAAAATGATTTGGTTAATAAAGAATATATAGAAATCTATATTCTAAGTAGAATGGGAAGCTTGCGCTTTTATTAAAATTTTTACTTGATTTTTCCCAACATTATCAAAGATGCCTCTGGAGAAGAAATTTGCAACAACTGCCTTAAGGACGAACACATTTAAATTTTTTTTGTTTTGTTTTGTTTTGTTTTTTGGACAGCAGGGAAGAAGTAATACAGCCCCATTCTGTTGAAAGAAATCTCAAGGGAATGCAACTGATAAATTTTGAGCCATAGATGACTCTCCTTGTAATACTGACACTCCATATTTACTACTTACCTGTTGCTTTTTTAAAAAATACATAAACACTTGATGTTTTCAGCCTTGCAAAGTTCCTAATTATGGAGTCCAGATGATTTTTATTTTATGCTCCAAGCAGA
>JAQZBX010014955.1:0-38054 GCA_029593785.1 Cabassous unicinctus
ATTTATACATGTATAATGCTTAGAGTAGCCTCGTATATAGTAAGAACTGAATAAATATTCTTCTTTCTCCTCCTCTTTGTTCCTCTTCCTCCTTATTCCTCCTCCTCCTTGTTGCCTTTACGGATTGCTAAAAAGAAGCTAGCTGACTGCATTTCCATGGCTGTGGGTACTGTGCTAGAGTGAAGAATCCCTGGGGGGTGTGGGTTTGGACTTCTGAATGTAGCTGTTAAGGTGATGAATACAAACCATACTTTAAGGGGGAAGCCAGAATTAGGAACTGGAGGTGAGACAAGGCCATAAACAAACAAAACAAAGGAAAACAAGACTGTGAACAATAAAGCAGAGAGTATGAAGACTTGGTTAAGTAGAGGTTTGAACATTGTGAAGTTGCCAGAGGCCAACTTGTACTAGAGTCAGCTGAATGCCCTGGAAGTGGGCCTCCTGGGTTTAAATTAAGAGCAGTAAAGAGGACCATTTACCACTTTTCCTATGTTGAATCCTCTAAATTGGCAGGGCTGGGGTTTCTCCAAGTTTGTCACTGGAAAGTCCTAAAGCACCCCCAGAATGTAGTTGTGGGAGAATATAGTTCCTAAAACTACCGCTAGTTTCTTTCTCTTCTAACGGTCTAGGTCATTGAGCTTGTATCCTTGGTGGGCACCCAGTACCTTTTGCCTCATAGGCACACACTTGTGACTAGGCAGGTTGAGTGGCTTGGCCACAGTGCTGGTATAGGAGGGGATGTGTGCAAAAATGATCATTTGTTTTCCTGCTTAATTCCTCCAATGTCTTCCCATTGCCAGAAGGACAATGTTGAAACCACTTGGCCCTCTGAATCCTCAATACTAACTCTTCTTTCTTGAGCCCTGGACACCCCAGCCATACTGAACTTTTTTTAGTTCCTTAAACAGGCCAACCAGATCTTCTAGGCATTTGCCTAGAACATTCTCCCCACCCACCACCCTTTAACTCTTTTGTTTCATTTCCCTGGTTAATTCCTTCTATTTATTTTGGATTTAGTTTAGATAGCTCTTTCTCTGAGTACACCTCTTAGACTGCAGAGACTAGGGTAGATCCTACTGCTACATATTTCCATGAACCTTGATATCTTTGGTAGTGCTTTTCACAATACATTGCAATTTTTTGTTTAACTGTTTGTCTTTTTGCCCTTTTATGTAAGCTCCAGAAGGCAGGAACCACATCTGTCTTATTTACCCAGCACAGTGCAGCACAAGGAGGGAATCAGTAAATATGTATTAAATGAATGAGAGTCAGTTAATAAATGAAAGAATAAAAATTGTGCATATGTTTATGTTTAATGCTATTGCAATTCAGGTATATAATAACTTTTTTATATTTCATGCTTTAAAGGTAAAAATGCATATCAAGTCAGTTACTGATTTTGAATGGCTAAAACAGAGCAGATTTTATTTTAAGGAAGATTTGGATCAAACTGTGGTATCTATTACAGATGTTGACTTTATTTACCAAAATGAATTTCTGGGATGCACTGATCGTCTTGTTATCACTCCATTAACAGATAGGTAATAAACACATTTTTTGTTATTCCATTTTGTAATTAATTAAAGTGCCAAAAATTGTTTTAAAATTGCATATGAAATATTAATAAAAACACATTGCTGTTGTTTTGAGTCTCTGCTAGTTCATCAAAGTCAGTCTAACAATGAAATAACTAAAATTTTATGAAGTAGAGAGAGAGAAAAGAATAAAAGCAAGCTTGAATGTTGACTGAGTAATTTAGTAGTGAATCTTAATTTCCAAGATGGGAAAATATCCCTAGAACCATAAAGTAAGTCGTTAGGGTTGTAATGAAGGAAGGGACCTTGGAGAGTGTCTAATTTAGTTTCCTGTTTTTTTTCAAATGAAGAAATAAATACCTAAAGTGAATCTTCTTTGCCAAATCTAAATATTCACTCAATGACAGATCCCCTCACAGCCCTTTCCAGTATATCACACTGGACCATAACTGGATCCTTTTCATTTTCATATATCCCACAACACCCAGTTCAATTCCTGTGCATAGAAGATGTTCAATAAATATTTGCAGAATTGACTTAAATTGGAGCATAGAGCATTTTATTCTGCCATTACTTTAAATAGGGCTACCTCCAGGTAAAATTACGACACAGGCCAATTGCATCTTCAGCCTCCTCTTGATTCACCCCACCTCTCCCTTCTGAAACCCAGGGCCATTGAAACATAAATCTGTCAATGTGTTTTCTCTTCCATTGGTGTTTGCATGCTAAGCTTCATGTCTCAGAGAGATCGTTACTAAGTTTTACTTAGATCTGAAGCAAACGTAACAGAAGCTGGATTATGAATGCAAAGAGATTCATTTATTATTTTTCACACTTTTCTAGATAAGTGAAACATTTCATAGTAAAATGACTTATTTGTAATGGTGTGCTAGAGCCAGGTTGTACCAGTCTGCAATTCCCAGTTCACTTCTATCATATTTGGTAGCTTGCCATCTGCCATGGTAGAAGTATTTATCCATGGAAATCAGCAAACCTGCAAATCAAGGCTTTTCCCCCACTGTAGAGCTAGTTGCTACACATATACCAGCACATCACTGTTTATTTGGTTCTCTGACTTAGGATTTTATCCTAACCGCAATGGAAGGGAAGGCTTGAAGATTTTTGTTTTTATTTTCCTTGATTGAGGTATAATTCACGTAACATAAAATTAACACTTTAAAGTGTACAATTCAGTGGTATTTAGTTCATTCACATGGTTGTACAACCATTACCTAATTCCAAAATGTTTTCATCACCCCAAAAGGAAACCCCATATTCCTTAAGCAGTTACTTCCCATTTCCCCTCCCCTCAGACCCTGGCAACCACTAATCTGCTTTCTGTGTTTGTAGATTTATCTGATATATCTGAATATTTTTTGTATTTGGAATCACAGAATCTTTGATCTTTTATGTCTGACTTATTTTACTTTTAAATCAGGGTTGAGGGGTTTAGAAGTTTGTTTCAAGTACTTTTTGGAATCACTGATTTACTTCTAATGATTATTAAGTATCCCAGCCTTGTTTGGTCCCCCATCTCTTTTATGTGGGATGCTCAAATTCTAAAATACAAAGACCCATTCCAGTCATGTTGGACTTTTTGTTTGTGCTTTACTGTAACGTGAGTTAGCCTTTATTTACAATGCTTTATCTGATTAACCTTTGCAGATGCTATATCACTTTAGCACAGGCTTTGGGAATGAACATGGGAGGGGCTCCAGCAGGACCTGCAGGCACTGGCAAAACAGAAACCACAAAAGACATGGGAAGGTGTTTGGGAAAATATGTGGTTGTGTTCAACTGCTCAGATCAAATGGATTTTAGAGGCCTAGGAAGAATTTTTAAAGGCAAGTGTCAAAATGATGTTAAATTCTTCTGGGTGAGTTTATTTTTATTGTGCTTCAGCATTCTTTTGTGATTAAAGTGATAATGATGTTGTTTCACATAATCAGCATTAGTACAGGTCTATCCATATGGCATTGCCATTTCGTCTAGATAAAAAAATGGTTAAATTTCATCAACTTCGTATGGTTCAATACTATTGCTGGCATTCTAGTCCATGAGTTGAGTGTGGATTTGAATATGAAAATGGAATCAATTCATTGCCTGAAACAACGGTGGAGGAGATAAGATAGAGACAGCAAACTGATAACACATGCTGTTTTCCTTCCTACCTTAAATCCCACTGAAATGAAAGATTGAAAAACGTAGCAACACTGGAAAACAAGAAGGGGGCCATCAACAGATGGGAAATTTTGAGAAAGTTTTGAAAGATAAATAGGAGGTGGTTCCGGATGGATAGAGTAAAATGACTAGAGAGCCTAGAGAGTATGTCAGTCCTAGAGCTCAGTCTTTGGTGGTCTTCTCTCTTGTTGCTCTTCTGTTTTCTCTCTGCACTCATTCTCTTGGTGACCTCATGCAGATCCAAGCTTTAAATACCAGCTACATGACAACTCCTACATTTGTATCTCCAGCTTGTACTTTTTGGAACTCCAGATTCGTATCTACAACTGCCTGCGTGGCATCTCCACTTAAATGTCTATATAGGTCCAAATTCAGTATATCTGAAACCAAACTATTGGTCTCCCCACCCCATACCTGCCCTTTCCTCAGCTTTCCCCGTCTCAATTAATGGCCACTCCATTTTTCCAGGTGCTCAGACAAAAGTCTTTGAGTCATCCTCTTCTCCTCTCTTTCTCTCATACTCACATCCACTTTGTCAGCAAACAGTATTGGCTCTACCTTCAAAATACATCCAAAATCTGACAGTGTCTTATCATCCCCTCTGCCATCACCCTCGTTCAAGTCACCACCATCTCTCACCTGGACTGTTCCAATAAGCCTCCTAACTGGTCTCCTTGTGCCTGCCCTTTCCCCCTCTAGTCTAGTGTCAAAACAGCACCACAGTGATCCTTCTACAGGTGAGAAAGATCACGGGACTCTTCTGCTGAAAGCTATCTAGTGACTTCAATCAGAATAAAAGCCAAAATCCTTACAATGGTCCTGTACTGTCTTACACAGATCACACCTGTTTCTCCCCATCCCTGTTGTTATTGCTCTGACCTTCTGATCTCATCTCTTAATACTCTCCCAATACTGCAGTCACATTAGCATTCCTGATGTTTCTCAGACATTCCAAGCACACACCCCTATTAGAGCCTTTGCACTTAGATTCTTACCCCAGAGATCCACCCACTTGGCTCACTTGATAAACATCATACATAATGTTGAAAATTTGAAAACATTCCCTTAGAAATCAGGGATTTCTAAGACCAGGATTGCTTCTACTCATTATTGTGCTGTAGGTCCTAGCCAGTGCAGTAAGAAACAACAAAAAATGCAAAGATTGGAAAGAAAGAAAAAATTTCATTATTTATAAATGATAAGGTAGACTGTAAAGAAAATTCAGCAAACCTATGGAAAAATAGAGTTTGGCAAGTTTGCTAAAATATAAAATCAACACATAAAATCAATTATATTTCTGTAAGCCATTAAAATAGCTAGAAAATTAAAATTTCAGAAAGATGTGTTAGAACAGTTAGTGGTTAATACTACCTCTGGAGGGAGGAAGGGGGAAGTGGTTGGGGAGAATTACATTGGGGCATCCTTATATGCGATATCATGAGTTCACTCATCTGACCCTTTCTTTAAATGGGAGTTGGGAATGTTCCTGTATTAGATACCATGAGATCACATATCTGGCTCTCACCATGGATAAAATTACACACTTTTGGCGTGATGTTTCTCTATTAAAAAGGAGGAAAGAAAAACATAAGGTACAGACTGGGAGAAGAAATTTTAGCATGTATAATTGACAAAGGATTAATATCCAGTATTAATCTTTAATTCTTTAATCATTAAGAAACACAAAAAATAAAACAATGAGATACCATTTTCACTACTATCAGACTGGCAAAAATGGAAAAGTCTGAGAGAACTACTGTTGGAAAGAATATGTAGAAATTTGTAACTCTTAATACACTTGTGTGTGTAAATTGGTAGAAATGTTTGAGAGAACAGTTTGGCAACATGTAGTGAATAGGAAGATGTACATTTTTTTGACACAGCATTTACCCTACTCACACATATTGCAAGAAGACATAAGCAAAACTGCAACACTGTTATTATAAATTATTGGGAACAACCCAAATATTCATCGAAAATAGAATGAATTTTTAAACTAGCATATTTATGCAATGGGATACTGTACAATAAAGCATTTTAAAATAGTGAATTAGATTTATAGGTGTCAACATGGATAAATCTCAGAAAAATAATATTGAGCAAATAAATTTCAGAAGGATATGTACAGTGTGATTTATATAGATTAAAAAGATACATATGTACAACATGCATATGTAAGAATGTTGAACAAGCAAGTTTTTGTGAATACATGTATAAGAGCAATAGTTTAAAAGCATGCATGGGAACTGTTGACATCAAATTCAGGATAGAGGTTACCTCTGGATAAGGATGAGTGTGGGAATCCAAGAGGGACACATATAGACTTCAACTATACATCTAATATTGATTGTATTCTTTAAAGTGAAATCTGAAGCAAATTGTCCTTCATAATTGCCTGTATGTTGAAACGTTTTTGAACCCCAAGAACCATTTTCTAGTCAAAGAGAAGGGTTCTTTTCTGGATCACTCCTGGTCTGAGGGTTGGGGATGGTTGAGAGAGGAAAATAGAGCAAAGGCAGCCCTAGAATGCCAAAATTACAGCAGAAGACAGAGCAAAAGAAAAGGAAGTGGCTGGTTCCAGTATTTTCCTTCCATGTTTAAGTTTTAACACAGCCCTCTGAAGTGGGAGTCCTGAGGAGGATTAACCCCCAGAAGTCAGGGCATGCACCCTACTGGCTTAGGACGGTAAGCCTAATACTGAGAGGGCAAGCTCTCCTGCCCATCTCCTCATTTTCACCAAATCACAGGAGGCAGGCATGCATCCTGCAAACAGGAATTTGCATTTGAGCCAAGGAAATGCACACTCAATTTCTTTGAAGAAATTAGTGAGGCACCCAAAAGAACAAACAGACCTACTGACCACTAAACTGAATAAGTAGAGGAAACAAGAGAGAACTTTAAAATAAATAAAATTGATAGCTTCAGAAAGGTTCAAGAATTTATCACGTACTGTCCTGAGCATGGCAAGGAATTGTATAAAATGACAGCTTCCCGTTGAACTGAGAGTGAATACATCAGACTAAAGAAAGCTTGGCAAGCAATGAGCAGTTATTTAGAGGGCTTATGTGGGGTCCTTATCCTTGGCAGCAGGAGGAGAGACAGTATTTTCTGAGCTCAATTGTCTGCACTCACTGCCAAAGGAAAGGGGTCTTTTATAATGCATGTCCACGTGCAGATGGGGCAGGGATGCGAGGGGCAGCAGGACTTCTAAGGAATGCAGTATTACAAGATTTACTGATCAGTCACCAGTTCACAACCAGTTCCCGAGCCTTGCCTTTTAACTGTTTAGTAATGGAATTTTGCTGCGACTGGAAGGGAAAAGAACTGGAAAGGTTGGGAGAGAAAAATGTAAAGTCATATATGCCACACATACAATCGATTATAGTAAAAACAGGCTGCTATGAAAAAAGAGCAATTTAAATTCTTGGAAATTGAAAATATAAATTTAAAAAACCCAAAACTTCCAGAGTTGGACTATCTAGCCAAGAAAATATATTGCAAAAAGAGATGGAAAGTTTGACAGAAAACCTTAAGGGTCTTAGGGATAGATGCATAAATTATCCATATAATGGGAATTCCCAAAGGAGAGAGGGGAATGTCTTGATGGGGGAATTAATAAAAGACACAAAGAAGCCAAAGCATTACATATAGGTGAAGATAATGAAAAGGACAGAAGCAGTGCTTATGATATATGGGTTTGCTTTGTGCTAGGTTTTGAATGGAATAAATGAAAATCCTTTTGGCTCTTCTCTCATTGATCCAGCATTCTGAAATTGCTATCTCATTGCCATAAAAAAGGAACATATAGAGATTTGACCCAGAGAAGGACATTCGCTATTTTGGAAGTTCCCCCACCAATATTATGGCCCCTTCCCCTCCACCTCTCTCTGGAGGCTGCACTTCCAGACTGGGTCAAATGTTAAAATTTTATCCCTTTGTGTAACGATCTGTCTGTACTTTGAATTTATTAGTGCGCTATTTGCATTGTTTTGGTGATGATATACAAGTAAATTTTACCTCTATTACTGGAATTAAGTCTTTATAAACAGCTAGATTTGAAACTTTGTATAAATCATGTTTCAATATATAATTGTCTGGGAGCACTCTGGAAATAATGGTTGCTATCAAGAAGTAAAACTTCACAAATTAACTGTTTTTCATTCTAGGTCTTGCACAGTCAGGTTCCTGGGGCTGTTTTGATGAGTTTAACAGAATTGAATTGCCTGTATTATCAGTGGCAGCCCAACAAATTTATATTGTTTTGACAGCAAGAAAAGAGAGGAAAAAGCAGTTCATTTTTTCTGATGGTGATTGTGTTGATTTAAATCCAGAATTTGGAATCTTCTTAACAATGGTGAGAACACAGGCTTTAAATGCAAATAAAAGAAAGCAGATATTCATGAGCAAATGACTGACTATTCAGGGATCATGAGCTCTTTTCTCTTATTACATGATCTTTTTTTCAGTAATAAGAACAGCCCAACCAGAAGATGAAATAATATGTTAATAAAAATGTCTGCTGTTTATTGAGCACTTGCTATGTGTAAGGTGCTGTGCTAAATGTTTTATGACCTGTATCAGGCAGAATAGTCCATACTATGTTGCAGTAATAAGAAACTCCCCAATCTTACTGGTTTAAAACCCTCAAGATTTATTTCTCCCTCATGCCACATGTCCATAGGGGGTTGCCTGGAGTGATGGAGGGGAGCCAGAGAGGGATGAGGGTCTCCTTTATATATCCTCACTCTGGCACTCCAGGTAGCTACCATCTCAGACATTACTGGTTGCTGTAGCAAAGGAAGAAGAGAACATGGGGAAATTGTGCTCTGGTTCTTAGAGTTTCTGCCTAGAAGTGACCCAAGTCACAAGTCGTTGGTTAAAGCAAGTTTCATGGCCACACCAACTTCAAGAGGGCAGGAAAGTACAGAGGAAGAACCTGAATATTTTGTCAATAACACTAATGACCACTACATATACATTATCTTGTTTTATAGCTATGATAGCCTTCTCAGGTGGATAATTTTATCTCTGTTTTATAGCTGAGGTACCTGTGGCTCAGAGAGAATTAGTAACTTGCTCAAGTCACACAGCCAGAGCTTATCATCTGTATGACATCAAAACATGACTGCTTAAACTCTTAACACTTTGTTTTACTGACACTTAATCAAAGGATGATGGAATTGACTTTAAATTGCTGAAATAACTTAAGTTCCACACCAAAGAACAGTAACCAGTTGAGTTTACCATGTGACTGAGGGCAAACTTTGAGGTCCAGTGTTGTAAAGGTAGAAAGCCAAAGACCTGAATAAATAAGAGTTTCTATGAATTGGAGAAGTGAGAATTAATGTTGAGCCAGTTTCATTTAATGTTTTTATAAGTGTTCTTTGTACAGTTAAATCTCTAACTTAGAAGATAACACAAAGAACTTCGAATTGTAAATGTCCCAGTGGGCAAAGATAAATTACAGGAAGAAATATTAGAAGAGTTTCTGATAAAATTTACTGTGAGCAAACATCCAGGAAAGCAGTGAGGGGGAAATAATAATAATCCACAAGGGATCAGTTATAACTCAGAAAATGGGATGAAGAAATTTACTCAGTGTAAAACTATGTCCTGGCAGATTTTCAAAGAAGCTGAACATTGTCTCTGGATTAGGAATAATATTGGGAATATCAATTAGATATAACATTAGGCTGTGAGTAATTGAAAACTGAAAAAATACTGTATTAACACGTCAAGATTTATTCTTTTAAGAGCCTTCTATGTTTCTGCTGCATCATGGTTTCTGTCTCCAAGATTGCCTCATGACTCAAGATGCTGCAAAAACATTTTTATTTTGTTGCAACTGATTGATTGAATCAAATCCTTTCAAACAAACTTCAAGGATATTTCTTACAGTGTGCCTTTTGCATCTCACTGTGTAGAATTTAATCACACCAGCTGCAAGGCAGGTTGAGAAATGTAGTTTTTGATTTGGGTGGTGATGGGCCAAGCTTGCAATGGGGGTTCTTTGACTAAGGAAAGAGAAGTATTAGGAGGCAACCAGAAATCTCTGTATTCCCAGAATCTAGCAAGTTAATTGGCCCCATTGAAAGTACCCAGAAAATATTTAGGTTGAAGGTTTGTTAAAGTACTTTACTATAACTGACCTCTATTTGTCTTACTAGTCTTTGAACCCCCAACCTTCCCTTTGGGACTTTTGGAACTGGCCTGTCCTCACCCTCTTGCTACTTATGAGACCTTAGCTTCCCTTCCATCTCTTCTTTTGTTCTTTTTCCATTTTTTCCCTCTTCATTCCCTTATTTTTCCCTCACCTCATGAATTTTTTATAGTACTTCATCAGCCAAAGAACTCTATAACAATGACTGCAAATAATTGAAAGATGGAATAAAAATTACCTAGAATTAATTAGACTGATGAGTATAAAATACCTCATTTTTTCTTCTTTAATAACATTTTATAGACCATAATTATCCAGGTATTTATTTAGTTTTCTTTCTTTTTTTTTTTTTTTAATCAGTAGATACACAGATGGTTAATTTTTTGCTATACAAAATGTGTGTGAAAGAGAGAGAGGGAGGGAGGTGTTATTAATATAATGAAAATAGAAATCTATAAGAGGGAGTGATACAGCATTAATAAATATGGATGGTCCAATACACATTTTTTAAAATTCAGGGCATTTTATGTATCTAATGTTTTTAGATACATAAATCTGAGCTAGGGATTTGAAATGTATTTGTATTCATGAAATGCAAATTATTATCAACAATTAAAAACTAAATATATTTTAACTTTTAGAATCCTGGATATGCTGGACGCCAGGAACTACCAGAAAACTTAAAAATTCAGTTTAGAACTGTTGCTATGATGGTTCCTGATAGACAGGTATGCAACCAGGATTTAAAAGCATAATAAAATTTATATTCTTTACCTGTATTTCGCTAAAATTGTTGAAAAGTCTCACTATATTGATTTTCAGATCATTATGCGAGTTAAACTTGCAAGCTGTGGTTTTCTTGAAAATGTAATTTTGGCTCAAAAGTTTTATGTCCTTTACAAACTCTGTGAAGAGCAGCTTACTAAACAGGTAACTTTGTATATCTACTTTCCCCCCACCTATAGAATTTGGTTTTTCAGTTTGCAGTTTTACCTTTCTAAATATTTATCAGTGAGTAAAAAATCTCCTTGACTCTTTTCTAAAATATATTTATAATTAATTTGACCTATTGATTATACTTTAAAAAATTTTTATTTTGAAATAATTGTAGATTCACAGGAAGTTGCAAAGAAATGTACAGGGAGGTCCTTGCACCCTTTGCCCGCCTTCTCCAATGTTGACATCTCATAATCATAGTACAATAACAAAACCAGGAAATTGACATCCAGTCCACAGAGTTGATTTCAGATTTTATTGGTTATATTTGCACTCATTTTGTTTGAGTGCATTTGTGTGTATCTGTGTGTAGATCTATGCAATTTTGTCATGTGTGTAGATTTGTGTAACCATCATCACAACCAACATACAGAACTGTTCCATCCCCACAATGTTCCCTCATGTTACCCCTTTATAGCCATACCTACCTATCTCTCAAATCTCTTAAGTCCTTACAACCATTAGTCTTTTTTTCATTTCTTTAATTTTATTACAAGAATGCTATATAAATGGAATTGCACGGTATGTGACCTGTTAATTATGCATTTTAAATCTATTGTTTGTTGCTCAGACTGTGTCAGACTGTATTATTCTCAAAAGGATATATAAGGTATGAAAACTGTGTCATAGAGCTTGGTCTTTCCAACGGTATCATTCTTCAGTCAAAGGAAAGGAGGGAGAGTTGAGCCAATAAAACTTTGCAGCTCAGCCACACCTGAACTACAGTATATAAATTATCAAAATATCTGCATATATTTATATGATGAGTCTAGATTTAGTGTATTTAGTGAAATTTTTTTTCCCTCTTTTCCCATTTTAGGTTCATTATGACTTTGGATTGAGAAATATTCTGTCTGTGTTAAGGACCCTTGGATCCCAAAAAAGAGCCAGACCAGAAGATAGTGAATTAAGCACTGTCATGAGAGGACTAAGAGATATGAACCTTTCTAAATTGGTATCTTTCCTCTCTGTGTTCGCTTCTCTTCCAAGATTTTTGACAGTTTCTTTCTACTCAGCTGATGAATGGGGGTTGGGTCAGGTTGGGCTGTGAACACTAATAATTGCAGGGATGATGGGTGGGCAAAGCTACCACTATGTTTCTAGCAAGAAGTAAAAAAAACAACAACAACTCTATGACCCTGTGTGACAGATTGGGCCAACATGGGCTTGTACGTGGGCTTGTACATGGGAAAACAGGCTTCATCAGTGGACGTAAGTCCCTAAATTTCAGTACAGACCTTTACCATTATTCACAACGTAACAAAAAGTCTTAACTTGAAAATTTGGATTCACAGGTAGCCATGAGAACTTGTATGTATAGCTTCTCTCAAACATCTCTCTCTCAAAACATCAAGACTATTATTATTTTCCAAAAATGCATTAAAATTTTCTGTAGAAATTATCACTGCTTTCATGCTTGTCACAAGTATAGCCAGATTGTTTTGAACAAGCTGATGCCCATGTCCATCTGATATTTGTTCAAGGACTTCTATGTGCTGCATATTATATCCTTGCCCTGGGAGTACAAGATTGAGAAGAAATGGTCTTATAAAATTCACATTCTAGTTACAAAAACTAACAACATCTGTGTAGTTCATTAGTATTATAGTGCCTTTTCACTTCTGTCTTGCTTGACCCTCATATCAACTCTGGAGGATACGGGTGGCTGGTACTATTAATCTCCATTTTACTTATGAGGGAACCGAGACCCTGAGAGGTTGGGAGACACCCAGAATCGCAGTCAGTTGAGACGCTGGAACAATAATCTGTAAGGCATTCTAAAGCATCCTCTTCTCCTTCCAGTACATCTCAAGTCTTCTCTTAGATAATAGTATTCTTGAAATTCCTACATAAGAATTCAAGAAAGCATCAGGGGAGCCCTAAAGAATAAGGAAAAATTAGAAATGGTTAGCAGTTGGGAATGGGGGTGATCTGTGTAATAATGACATAGCTAATGAGGATTGGAGTCAGTTTACTCAAACCTACTACTTATAAGAAAGGCAGAACATTGCTGTAATGGAGTTTTACAGCCAATGTTGGATGAACCAGTCACAGGGTTATGGGTATTTTCTTAATTTAAATGAAATATTAATACTCCATAGAGCTGGGACTATAAATGGCATGTTTTTAAGGTTGAGATTCCCTGTCTGTGAGAAGCAGAGCGTTCAATCATGTATATGATAAAGTAATGAGACCAAATCTTGGAGGAGCTAGATTGTGTAAGACTTTAAATGCCAAGGAACTTTGGGTGCAATGGTATACATAATGTGGATTCAGTGGTAGTGTTCAGAGAAAGTTCTCGAGGCTACAAATCTGGTTAGGAGAGCAATACATGATTCTCTGAGGATGAAGTTGTAAGTGCTATGCACATCGCATACTAGGTAGTTGATAAATATTTGTTGACTGAAGGAGTAAATTCATTTTAATTTATGACATTTTAGGTTGATGAAGATGAACCCCTGTTCCTCAGCTTAATCAATGACCTGTTTCCAGGATTACAACTAGATAGTAGTACTTACGTGGAACTGCAAGCTGCAGTAGCCAACCAGGTTGAGGAAGAAGGTTTGATTAACCATCCACCCTGGAATCTCAAACTTGTGCAGGTAAAGAAATTTTAACTTTTTATCAGTATAATGATAAGTATGTGTCATTAAAGACAGCCATTTGAATAGAAGAACTCATGGTATTAGTCTTATTTGAGATAGATGTTGAAATTAAATTAAAACATCATATATACATCATTGCAAGAGAGCCCTCAGCAGGGAAGTGTTGGTTCTAGAGAAATGGCATGGATTTACCTTGCCTCACAGTAAACAAGCAGTAATTGACTGAGGTTGTTATTTACTCCTGGTGAGAAGATTGGGAAGTAACCAGAATCTTAATAACACTTGGGGGAAGGGAGAGTAGGTTATCAAAACTTGGGGCGATGGCAAGATACAATAGTTTTCTTGCTTCTCTCTGTCAGTAGAGTCCGCAGCAAGGTATCTTGGGGCATGAAGCCTGGGGAATCCGACAGCGTTACTTTGCCCCTGCTGTACACCTACACTAAATGTGCCCTTCACCTACACTAAATCCTTTGCCTGTGGCTGTTGGTGTCTTTCTGACCATCACATGACAAATATCCTTGTGATAATCACTCAGTCCCTTTATCAGCCCGGTCAAGAAGCTATTAACAGACCCAGGATTAAGTTTCTGTGGGCATGAGGCATTGGGGTGTTTTCCAGAGCTTTTGAAAAATGACAGAGCTAAAATTGTGGAGAGTGTTGAAAACTGCATTTGAAAAAATAGCAATTCTTATTTTAACTTACTGTTTTTATTTACTTATTTTACCAGTTTATAAGATGTACAGGCATATGAGGCATATCTAAATTTTACAAGGAAATATGTGGGGAAAAGCTTGTTTGTCATAGACGTGGAGAAAACCATATTAAAATGTTATTTGCATGTGTATACTGAGCACTAAATCAGTATTCTGAGTACTAAAATCCTAGTCATCTCAATGGGTGGGGGACTGGGATATTATATTCTTTTTTGAATGTCAATAACATTACTTTCGAACATAATGTTAAGGTATTGCCCCTGATGCTTTTGAACTATGGATTATAATAGTAATACATTTGTATCTAAAATGTTAGGACAGTAACTCAAATTCTGCCTCTAATCAGCTGTGAGAACTTTGGCTTCTTATTTTTATTAAGAAAAGTATAAACCGAATGTTGTAACAGACACTGTCCATACTCTTAGTATGTCTGCTTGGATCGCTTTCACCATTACTATGCACCTCTTCTCCAGCTTCTGTGTACTTTTGCTTCTAATAGCCTACATTTAGCACTTCCCTCAGGAGGACTGGAGCCACTTCGTTGGTAGGCACAAAGTATGGAAGTGCCTGGGACTTTATTCCCCAAACCAGCTTCTTCTTAGTTAGGATGCTGGACTAGGCAAATCAAGCTCCCCTGCTTCCAGGTAGGACAATACAGAGGTGTAGCAGGCTCAAGTGCTCTCCTTCCCAACCCCCAGGATCAGTCTTGAATCTACCTTCCATTGGATTTTGCCCCAAATTATACCTTGCTTGGATTCTTCCATTCTTGTCCTACTTCCCTCACTCTTTTATTTTCTCCTGGGAGCACTCCCTGAATAAAAATCACTTACACGTGAATCCTCATCACAAGGTCTACTTCTGGGGAATGGGCCTAAGGCTGGTGTGAAACTTGGATGTCACTGTGATTGTGTGTGTTGCTGCTTTCCACCACTAAGGGGCGGTAACATCACATTAGATGCAGAGAAAGCTTCTGTATACCAGCAAACCCAAATCACAAGGATTCATAGCTTGAGAAGCAAAACCCAGCTCCTGAATTAATCATTTCCAAAATGTAATTCAAGTTCCTCATTGCCATACTTAATCAATTATATCGTTTTATAATGTGGTGCTAATTTGCTATGCACATCTAATAAAATGAAGAACATTTTTTACATTTTCTTATTTTTTAAACCTTGAACTAGTTATTTTAACGAATAGCTTATTTAAAGCTTTCCAAATTTCAGCAAACCCCTTCAATGAATGTCAGCAAGAGACTCCTAAGTTAGATTTTTCAATTTATTGTTTTAATCATGTAGTTATATGAGACATCTCTGGTACGGCATGGCTTGATGACTCTTGGGCCCAGTGGTTCTGGGAAGACAACCGTTATAACAATTCTGATGAAGGCACTGACAGAATGTGGAAGGCCTCATAGAGAAATGCGAATGAATCCAAAAGCTATTACTGCGCCTCAGATGTTTGGCAGACTGGACACTGCTACCAATGACTGGACAGATGGGATTTTTTCTACTCTATGGAGAAAGACATTAAAAGCTAAAAAAGGTACACATAGCCCTCCTTTAATGATAACTTTTCCTGCCAGTTTATTAATAACAAACTATTTGTTTACCCAATTTCTTTTAAAGCATGATTTTCTGTTTTAATTGTTTGCAGGCGAAAACATTTTCCTCATTTTAGATGGCCCTGTAGATGCCATTTGGATTGAGAACTTGAATTCTGTGTTAGATGACAATAAAACTCTCACGTTGGCTAATGGTGATCGCATTCCCATGGCCCCTAGTTGTAAGCTTTTGTTTGAAGTACACAATATTGAGAACGCCTCTCCTGCTACGGTTTCTAGGATGGGAATGGTCTATATCAGCAGCTCGGCTCTCAACTGGAGGCCGATATTACAGGTGGGGATGAGAGACACGCAGAAGCATGCCCAGGGTCTTCCCATGTTTCACTCTCTTAATAAACAGAGGTTCTATTTCTCTGTTGCAGGCGTGGTTGAAAAAGCGCACAGCACAGGAAGCTTCTGTATTCCTAAACTTGTATGATAAAGCATTCGAAGATATATATACATTTATGAAACTAAACCTTAACCCCAAAATGCAACTCTTAGAGTGTAACTATATTACGCAAGTAAGATTTTTTTTTTGTATATTTACTTCTTAGATTTTAAGATTTTGTTTTTCACTCAGAGTTTACAGGCATCTGAAATAGAAAATGCCTGCGGTCCGTAGAAATATTTTTATGATGTGGCTGTGAATGCTTTGACGAGTTGGATTCCTGCTAAATATCACTTCGGTGATCTTAGTGCCATCTCTCCTATTTTCACTTCCCAGGAGGTACTGTCAGGCAAAAAGGAATGTACTATCTTTCTTACCGTTGAATTGTGTAATCTGTCCTAGAAATTGTATCCCACAATGATAGATGACAAAATAAATAAATACAACTGGCAGTTTTATTAAAAAGTACAAAAAGGATTTTGTGGCAATCAGGAAAATCAGGGTGGCAAATCTTCGTTTTGCTAATGTAGAATATATCAGATAGAGAAAGCTTTTAAATGGTTCTCTGAGGATTGGTTTGTAGCATTCTTCTTTCCATACCCAGTTTTCTCTGCTAGTCTTTGGAAAAAAATAGAACTAAGCATGGATTTTTAAGGGCTATCCTAATTCCAGTCCATAAGTGATCTCTCAGTATCCACTCTGAGCTTTGATTCTCCTTTAGTGTAAGGGGAATCAGTCAGCAAGGGTGGGTAGGTTGGACACAAATTGATAATTTAAGTACTTTAAAATGCATAGTTTAAGTGAAAGTTTTATTTTGGACTAATTTTGTTTTAAAAGACGTAGGATGTCTTATTGTGCTATACATTTCTTTCTCATGCTGTATAGGAGTTGACATACTTTTTCTTAAAGGGCCAGATAGTAAATATTCTAGGCTTCACACAACTTTCTGGCACAACCACCAAATTCCTCTGTCGTAGTGTGAAAGCAGCCAGAGACAATATATGAATGAATTAGTATGACTGAGTTCCAATAAGACTTTACTTACAAGAACACTTGGCTGGCCCATGAACCAAAGGTTTCCTCACCCCTGCGAAATGGTTAAAGAGAAATAAAATCTTTGATCTGAAAAGTTTGGTCGTCACCAAACTTTAGAACCAGAAGCTACCTTAGAAAACGTCTAGTCCAGGCTTTTTGCTTTCCAGATTAGGAAACTGAAACTCAGAGAGGTTAGTGGCACGAGCTGAGGCAGAAACCACACCTCCAGAATCCCACATTGGTGTCCTTTTTGCTAGACCCTGTAGCTTGTCTAAAGTAGGGGGTGGCCTTTCTTCTGAGTGTTCTTGGCTGTGGGATATCAAGCTAAATCTTAACATATATTTGTTTTATTCCCCCTCCCTTGTCCTTTAAAATTTTTGTGTTATTTAATTTTTTTTTTCAGTCTCTCACTCTTTTGGAAGGGTTAATTCCCTCCAAAGAAGAAGGGGGTATTGCATGTGTTGAACATCTTCATAAATTATTTGTGTTTGGCCTGATGTGGAGTATAGGGGCCCTTCTGGAATTGGACAACAGAGAAAAGTTGGAAGCCTTTTTACGAACTCACCAAAGTTATTTAGACTTACCACAAATTCCTAAAGGAACAAATCAAACCATGTATGAGTTTTATGTTACTGATTATGGTAAGCAGACTGAATTATATCTTCAATGAAATGATTTTTTTTAAGTGGGAAAAAAGATAAACTTTCATATACTCTTCTATGGGGAAATAGTTAAATCCATTATGAATGAAATAAGTGTTGATATCATTTTTAACAGGCACATATTTGAAGGACATACCTTTGAAAGCAATTTTTTTAAAACAGAATTTTGCACTTTGGCCACATCACGAACTAATTTAGACTCTTAACTTCTCTTTTTGGACTGACCGGAGTGAAATCTGGCATAAGTAATTTAGCGATACCTCTTACATTTCCTGAAAAGGAAATGTCACAGTGTACAGAACACAGATTCTACATTATGCAAAGCATGCAAGAAACACATCAGTCCCACAACTTCCCCATTGGAAAAGTCAGAATAAGTATGGAATGAGCCAACTAGGTGGGGCCCTATTTATATGGTGTAGACTTCTCAAGGTCTAGCCCTGTCACCTCAGCCCCCAGCCTGCCAAGTGCAGAATGGCCCAACTCATCTCTCCCTAAAAGGACGCTATGAGCTTGGTGCTTTGATCTAGAGGCCAGGCTTCAATTCTTCCAAACCCCTGGGAGGGAAAAACATGCTTCCTAAAAACAGTATTTCCCTCTGTCTCTTCCTAACATATAAAATGACAGCAAAGGTCTTTTTCTGTTAGTTTTAATGCATAAGTTAAAAAGGATAAACAGAGCAGGAGAATAGTCATCAATAAAAAGTTTTTTGAAAGTGAGAAAGCAGAAAGATCAGTGACAACTGACTTAGCATACTGGGCAAAGGTAAATCCTACACTGGCTGAGGGGAAAGTTGAGAAGCAATTCAGTGAAATCACAGAACTATCGGAGGGCTCAGGAGTTAGAAACTGGGGTGGGGGTGGAGCAAAAAACTGGAGAACTAGTTGTAAGTCTGTTTAAGAAATAGACCCCCAGCTCCTCTATCATTCTACCAGACAACTGTGCCTGCCCCTACACAGGCAAGATTGAAGAGTTATTGTTTAGAAAGTCTAAAACAGAGCTTTCTAGACCGAGGTGGGGGGAGCACCAGGCACATTTTAGGGTGGGGGAATCATTCTGAAAATGGGGATTAAAGTGAAAGTTTTTGGTTTTGAAGGGGCTTTACAAAGGAACAGTATTAAATGCAGTTTTTCAGCTGGCCATCTTTAACCAGAATGACCTATAATTAATTGTACTTCATTTGAGTAGATGATACTAAAGGCTTGGGATGACAAAAGGGAACTATAATTCAAAATACAAACTAACAATTAAATGAATTCTTAAATCTAGATATGAATTCTCATAGCATCCAAAGCTATGTTTCTCCACAGAGTTGCCTTCTGAGCAACTCAGAGTTCTGTCATTGTAGAAAGCTCGCTTTGAGCATGTCCTTACTCCGAGTCCAGGTCCCAAGTTACTCATAGGGAGAAAACCCATCAACAGCAATTTTCCAACCCTGATCAGGCCTGGTTGGGGGACTGAGGTGGCACTCAATAATGATGCTAATTGAATAATTACCATTCTCTGTGTATAATGCACTATATTTCTTAAAAGAGTGATCCACTAATGTTTTTGAGATTTTCTTTCAAGTAACCAGCACTGGTTCTACAAGTTTAGATGATGGTACATTTTGGTCTTACTAAAGGTGTCAACAAAAGGTTAATGACTCACCTTCCTTCTTTAAGGGGGTCCTGAAATAGGTTTGTTGACTAAACTGCTGAGTGGTTGCAAGCATCCAGTCTTGCCACCAAAAATAACTATACTTTAGTGAAATTTATTTGCTAATATATGTGTTCATGAAATGAATCAAGATGCTACATACTTAGTAGATATATAGGGCTTTAACATATATATACTCCAGGTGATTTTACCCAGCCCTTGATCAGATGATACTTCATCCATTCTTTTTTTTGGGGGGTGGGGTGGGGTGGGGTGCATAGACATTAACATCTTTGGGGAAGACTTCATTCTTAGATTCAAAATTATGGAGAGTTCTGCTTTCAGTCAAGATGGATTAATAGAGATTGTGCTTACCTACTTACCTTAGAAAACTAGAGAACTGGACAAACTGTTTGAAACAATATTTTTCAGACATTGGAAAACAGGCAGCACAAGACTGCTACCTCTGAGAGAAGCTAAACAAGTTTACTGCCTGAGCTTAATGCCTGGAGGCAGTATTTAAGGGAGGAGAAACTCAAACAGAGTTGTCAGTCTTGCTGTAATGAGGAGAAAGAGATTGGGGAGGCTGAGGTGGCTGGAATTTGCAGAGCAGAGTACCAGGAAGAGGGATCTGCACAGAGAGGGGGCACCAGAAAATAGCAGAAACTGATAGACATTTCTACAATAACGGTAAAAGTGTCAATACTCTCTCCCTATAGTCGATAGAACAAATAGAATTAGTAAGAATATAGAATATTTGAACAACACTGTTAACCAATTTTACCTAATTGACATAAAACATTCTGCCCCCAAACAGCACAATACACATTCTTTCAAGAGCACATAGAACATTTACCAAGATAATCTGGCCATTAAACAAGTCAATAGGGAAATATTTATAGTACTCAGTGCCTATATTAGAAAAGAAGAAAGGTCTCAAAACAATAAGCTCAGCTTCTTCCTTAAGGAACCAAAAACAACAACAACAAACAAATTAAATGCAAAGTGAGCAGAAGAAAGAAATAGCTACAAGTAAAGCAGAAATCAATGATTATAGAAAATAGAAAAACAATAGAAAACAATGAAACCAAAAGATGGTTCTTTTGAAAAGATCAGTACAATTGATAAGTCTATTTGCCAGAATTATCAGGAAAAAAAAGAGAGAAGACATAAATTACCAGTGTCAGGAATGAAAGAACATCATTACAGACCCTACAAACATTAAAAAAAATAAGAGAATATTAGAACAACTCTATGCTATTGATAACTTAGATGAAATGGGCATATTCCTTGAAAGACAGAAATTACCAAACCTCATCAAGAAGAAATAGGTAATCTAGATAGCCCTATATCTACTAAAGAAATTGAATTTCCAGTTAAAAAATCTTCCCACAAAGAAAACTCTAGGCCCTGATAGCTTCACTGGTGAATTCTACCAAATAGTTAAGGAAGAAATAATACCAGTTCTACACAAACTCTTCCAAAATATATAGAGGAAGAAATTCTCCCCATTCATTTTATAAGGTCAGAGTTACCCAGATACCAAAACCAAAGAAAGACATTATGAGGAAGGAAAACTATAGACCAATGTCCCTCAAGAACATTAACATAAATTTCTTAAAATTTTAACAAATAAAATACAGTAGTATATAAAAATTATAATACATGAAATCCAAGTGAAATTTTATTCTAGGAATGGAAGGATGGATTAATATTCAAAAATTAATCAATATAATTCACCATATTAACAGCATAATGCAGAAAAAGCATTTGACAAAATTCAATACCCATTCATGATGAAAACTCTCAGTAAACTAGGAATAGGAACTTTATCATTCTGATAAAGAAATCTATAAAAAACTACAGTTGACATCATGCTTAATGATGAAAGACTGAATGCTTCCCTGCTAATATTGGGAACAAGACAAAGATGTCTTCCCTCATCACTTCTTTTCAATATTGTACTAAAGGTCAAGTGTAATAAGACAAGAAGAAAACTCAAAGACCTACAGATGGGAAAAGAAGTAAAGCTCCCTTTATTTACACATGGCATGACTATCTGTGGAATCATTCAAAAAGCTACAGAGCAAATAAGTTTGCACCACAGGATAAAAGAGTAATATACAATATTCTATATACTTGCAACAAACAATTGGAAATTGAAATAAAAAATAGCATTTTTCAGTAGTATCTAAAAATGAAACACTTAGGGGTAAATTTATTAAAATATTTGCAGGATCTCTATACTGAAAACTACAAACCAGTGCTGAAAGAAATTAAAGAAGACCTAAATAAATGGAGAGAGAAAAACCATGTTTATGGAGAAGACTCAATATTGTTGAGATGTTATTCCTTTCCAAAATGACCTATAGGTCAGTGCAATCACAGTGAAAATCTCAGCAGGCTTTATTTTTTTGGAAGTTTGAAGTATATTCTAGAATGTATATCTTAATGTGAAGGGCCTAGAATAACCAAATCAATTTTGAAGAACAAAGTTGGAGCACTTAACACGATGTTATTTCAAGACTTAAAATCAAACTATAGTAATCAACATAGTGTGCTAAGTGATGTAAGGATAGATGTATAGCTCGATGGGGGCGCTCCCACCGCTGTTGTGCCGGGGATGATGTAGCTGCCTCTTCTCGGAACCACCCCTTTGCCTCCGGACTTCTGGGACAAGCAGCCGCCCAACAAGGCCCCGCGCTGCCGGCTCAGGCGACAACCATGGGCTGCGTGGCCAATGAGCAGTTTGCGGGTAGCTGTAACAAGGCGCCAAGGCGCGGGAGAACGCAGCCAGGGAGGCAGAGGAGCCGCAGCTGCTGCGCGGTCCCAGCACCTGTAAGTGGTTCAACCAGCCCGTGGAGTTGGGCTTGTCTCTGACCCCACGCGCAAGGGTCGCGTTTGAACCCCGCCCCCACTCCGCGCGAACATCTTCGTGCATCAGAGTAAGCTGCACTTGGAGGGTTCCCAGAGCCTGGAGGAGGACGAGGCAGTGGAGTTCACCTTTAAGAAGTCTGCCAAGGACCTGGAATCATCTATCCGTGTCACCAGACCTGGTGGGGTGTTCTGTATTGGGAGTGAGGGGCGGCCAAAGGGGAAGAACATGCAGAAGGGCAGATCAAAAGGAGATAGGTGCTACCACTGTGGAGGTCTAGACCATCACGCCAAGGAATGCAGGCTGCCACCCCAGCCTAAGAAGCGCCGCTTCTGCCGGAGCATCAGCCATATGGTGGCCTCGTGTGCACTGAAAGTTCAGCAGGCCCCCAGCTCCCAGGGAAAGCTCTCCACCTTTCAGGAGGAAGAAGAAGAAATCCACAGCCCTGCCCTGCTGCCAGAGGCCCAGAATTGAGCCATGGTGGGTGGAGGCAATCCTTTTGCTTTCAGGAAGTTCCAAGGAGCAGGCATCAATCGGCAGAGTGGAGAAAGTCCCATAAGGTGGGTAGGGGCAGCTGGCTCTGCCGTGTACCTCATATGGGTGTCCACAGCATCACCCCCTCTTCCATATTGGTGGGGGGAAGGGGTGAGGCAAAGAACTCCCACCATGCTCTATCCAAATGCAAGTGAGGTCTTTCAGGAGAAATACCTCGAAAGCCTGCGTGAGATACCCCCCAAATCTCCAGCTTTTTGACAGTGGTCTGGAGAGGGAAGTTGTTTTCCTTTGAAAGAAGCATTTTCAAATATATAAAATACTTCAAAAATATAAAAATTTTTAAATAATATTTCTCATGCCAGAGTGAAAAGATTAAGTATGAGAGCAGATTTATGGACCCAACCCAGGAGCCACTACATTCTGTGGGAGGGAATCTCAGGGGTAGGGCAAGGTTTTACCATGTCTTGTATCCTCATAACCCACTCTGGGGACAGGGTACTGGGAACTGTCCCAAGTGGTGGGTTGCGATACAGGCAAAAGGGGTGGTTGGGGCAGCTGCAGACCACTGCTCCTAAGCTTACTCTTACCCCATTCTGGGCCAATACAATCTTATTTGTTTCCTTGAATAACTGCATCTTGGGTTTCACTTTCTCCAGGATGCCAACTGCACTAGCTGTGTGTGAATGGAGAATCTTGTGCATTTTTAAACTTTTTTTCTTAATATAAATGTTCTAGTTTTTTATTTTTGTGTATATGAATCTAAGGTCCTCATTCCTGCACTGTATTCTCAGGTACATGAACAATTTCAGAGAGAAGTTGGCAGCAGCTCCAGGTCTGCACAGTTTTATCACCACAAAGAACAACTATTTGAGCTACCTCATTTTTTTGCCAATTAGAGCTGGCTTTTCTGCCATAGTGTCCTCTTGAAATCCCTCCACCTGGAAAGAGTTTCATGGGAGACTAGGTTTTTAATTGGGCCACGCCATGACTTGATCTCCTACTGGAAGATTGGAAATTATTCTGAATGGGAAGGTGGTGCAGAGAGGTTAGGAGAGGCTAGTTAGGAGAGGCGAGGTTGCAGGTCAAGAGAGGAAACCAAGGCTAGGTGAGAGTTATCTAGATATGTAATAAGGGATTCTTGTCCCCAGCCTCTTCATCCTAGAGCACCGGACTTGCTCACCAGATCCATCCTTCACTGGATTAGGCTAGGCTTGCCATGGAAAATGGGTATGTGTGTGTGTGTCCAAGAATGGATATATGGAGCAAAGGCTAAAATCCTTAACCTTTCAAAAATCTGGACTTTTCTTGCTTGGCTTCCAGAAAGACTATAGGTGAAGGCTATTTTGGGGTGCCTGAAGCCAATGTCCTACCCTGCTGTAGTAGTGATTAGTGTCGTGGTAGCTAAAGGAGAAAGGGGGTTTCGTTTACATGCTGTGGGGTCACTGCAAACCCACCTCACTATGTTGAAATGGGGCAAATGCAATAGAACCCATTGAATATGTGTGTCTGATCCTGGATTCTTGTCTCCCCCAAATGCTGCCCCACTCTAGTTATTGTATTTGTCTGGGCTTTGTAGAACTTCATTAGTTGCTGATTTTGTGATTGTTAGGTGTAAAATATAGTGTATTGTTCTTTTTCCATGTTCTTTTGGAGTTTTATTGTTTACACACTTTTTTGTGTATGTTGAAAGAAAAATAGCCAAAGCATCTTTGACAGAAGATTATGCACCAGGCAAAAGGATCTGAAACATATGCTTGAGGACCCCTCCTTGAAGTGGGAATCTTTGAACCATTCTTTCTTTTGTATTCCCCTTTTCCTGTTTCCTGTTTTAGACTAGATCTTCTGTCCTAAAAATGTACCCCATTACTCCTCTCCAGTTCCTCCTCCCCAGTCCCCCCATACATTAATTTTGAGAGTATCTCCACAACTCTTCAATGATTTGTATAAAAAAACTGAAGAATCTAGGAACACGCCATCCCTCATTCCCAGCCTTCTGAGTAAAGACCATTCCTAGACGTGATTCAAGCCAAATGATTAACACTGCTGTATTTGGATTGACCAAATCTATTTAATCATCAATCCTAGGATAGAGAGAAACAATGGGGGTGGGGTGTGTTGGTTTCTATGTAGAAAGTGGGGGTGAGAGATCAAGAAAGGGAAGATGAGTGTATATCCAAATCACTCAGGAACTTTTACGTAGGTGCAAGAAACTTGTCAAAATGGCCACAAGATTGTTTAATAGGAGATGGAAGAATGCAACTCCATGTTTACTGCTAGAAACCCAAGCTTTGTGTGGAGTCTTGTATTTACGGGTAGGAAAGCATGTACCTGTCTCTTCTTTCCCTAGTCCTTTCCCCTCCTTTGTGAATTGCAGGAGACTAAGCCCCCTTGGGCTTTGGTAACCCCATCACTGGGCTATATTTATTGGATGGCTGATTTTGTACTGGGCTCTTCCTTTTCCTTCTGCTATAATTTTGTAATACATGCTGACCCTTTCCCCTTCTCCTCTTTTCCCTGGGATACTACAATGAATAAACAAAGATTTATTGGAACCGAGGGGGGGAAAAAAAAAGAAATAGAGCAATACATATATGTTCAATTGATTTTCAGCAGAAATGTCAAGATAATTCAATGGGGAAAGGATTGTCTTTTCTACCAGTAGTGCTAGAATAATAATATATTCAAATGTAAAACTAAGGCACCTTGGCTTTTTAAAAAAATAACCTAACATTTCTCCTTTTAACTACATTCAGATATATATTTTAGTGCTAATTACACTCACAACATTGTGCTACCATCACCTTGGCTCTTAGCTCATACTGTCCACAAAAATTAACTCAAAATGGATCATAAACCTAAACATAAGAGATAAAACTATACAACTTATACAAGAAAACAAAGGACAACATATCTGTGTCTTTGGATTAAGTAAAGATTTCTTAGATAGGATAAAAAAGTTCCAAATCATAAAAGAAAAAATTGATAAATTGAACTTCATCAAAATAAAAAACTGTTGCGCTTTAAAGGACACAGATCAGAAAATGAAAAGTCCAGCCACACACTGGGGATGGTATTTGAAAGATATAAATGATAAAATAATTTTATCTAGAACATGTAAAGAATTCTTAGAATTCAAAAAGTAGACAACCAATCCAAATTTTAAAATGGGCAAGAAATTTAAATAGATACTTCAACAAAGAAGATACATGAATGGGGGGAATAAGCACATGAAAAGATACTTAACATCATTGGTCATCAGGGAAATGCAAATTAAAACCACAATGGGACATCATTACTTAGCCATTCAAATGGCTAAAATTAAAAAAGATTAGTAATGCCAAACATTGAGGATATGGAACAACTAGGACTCTCATATGCTGCAAAATGGTATTAGGCGCTTTGGAAAAGTTTGGCAGTTTCTTAAAAGTTAAACCTGCACTTAACATGTGACTTAGTAATTTTGCAAGGAAACACAAAATTAAGGTTATTCCTCCAAAGATGTTTGCTTTACTATTATCACAGGTATGCTCATTTACTCTTTCTATGCATACTGTGTACACAGTAACTATTTTGGTACAATCCTGAATGATAGTATAATATTTTTGAAGACATTTAAAATGACATTTAAACTCAACAATATGATGCCAACAATGCCAGTTTAAATGGCAACAATATGAACTGCTCTGACCAAGTTTGCCTAGTAATAATGATTGACTCCATGGATTGTAGGACATATTCCAGAGATGCTAAATGTAAAAAAGAGAAAGAGAAAAAGGGAGGAGGGACAGAGGGAAGCATTTCTTAGAATTTCTTAGAACTGATGAAATGTGGTAATAATTATTAGTATTATAATGAGAATATCCATCACTAAATTAGTAGTTACTCTAAGTCAGGAATCCGAGGACTCTACTATATTACACTGCAGTTTTGGGGCCAGATTTATTTTTCCCATTCTCTTGGCAAATGGCCCATGCCCGGTAATCAGTTGCAGTTGTCCCTTTTCTGGTGTTTCCCATTCTTGCAGTTGATGCGGCCTTCCTGCTAGACCCCTGTCACACCATTAGTTTTACCACCAGCTGGTCCTAATTCCATTTTAGGCTAGAGGTCTCTAGAATTCTAGATGAATGATTTAGCAATTTCAAACCTGACTCTTAAAAGGAGGCAAAACATTTACATTATCAAATGCCATGAACATTAGACATGCAAATATCTTGGCATGTTTTAGGAAAATATTTTAAATGTTTATGTAATTCTGGTGATTGTTTATCACACTTGTGTTTCAAGATAACTTTCAAAAAAGGCAGTTTTATTAAGTTGATTTTTACATATTGTACAGGTGATTGGGAGCACTGGAATAAGAAACTTCAGCCATATTATTATCCAACCGACAGTGTTCCAGAATATGCATCAATTTTGGTTCCAAATGTTGACAATATTAGAACAAATTTTTTGATAGACACCATTGCAAAACAATATAAAGTAAGTTTAATAGATAGTTCCTTCGATGATTGCAAACCACATAAGACACACATTCTTCATACTCTGCTGATAGAAAAATTAAACTAAGGCACAAGGGACTGGAGGTAGTGTCATGTGATAGAGGCATTTTTTTTTTTTTTTTTAAATAGAAGGCGTGCTCGCCTGCATACCTTCTATTTTTTTAATTTTTAAAATTTTACCAGGAGGTCTCGGGGATCGAACCCGGGTCCCTCCATATGGCAGACAGACATCCAACTACTTGAGTCACACCTGCCCCCTGATAGAAGCATTTTTGGCAAATGAACCAGATCCCAGGATGCTGGTATCTCCTGAACAGCTGACTTCCAGCTTGCTAAGGAAAGTGGGCCCATGTGCTTAGGAAGTCTTTCCATCCTCCCAAGGTCACATAACTATTTACCATATTTTCTTCCAGTACTTTTATAGTATACATTTTAAAGTTAAATCTTTAACTGAACTAGAATTCATTTTATTGTAGGTGTAATTCTAAAAATAATTAAGAATGAGTTATATAACTTTATGGAGTGCCAAAAAGGACAGTAGAACCATAGGGCATTTACAAATAAACATATTATAACACCTTTCAACACGATTATCCTATGTTTGCAGGCTGTTTTGCTCACAGGAGAACAGGGAACTGCAAAAACAGTAATGATTAAGGCCTATTTGAAAAAATATGATCCTGAAGTACAGTTATCCAAAAGCCTAAACTTTTCATCTGCTACAGAACCAATGATGTTTCAGGTAAAACCCATCTTTTGTTGTAGCAATCAACATATTAAGTATTTTAAGTGCTTGTTACAATCAAGTGAGTATGTGTGTAAAATATATTATATAATGAACAATGAAGTTGGCATTCAGTTATTTAGCCTTTCAAAAACTGAGGTTGAAGCCAAATCCAAATAACATATTTTGGCTTGAAGTTGGACTTTGGAGCATATCTACTATAATTTATGTATATAAATTAATATATATTAATGATTAACACCCCAATAACTTTTTAAAAATTTTACAATAATTATATTCATATATATGAAATAAGTAAATTGTATTCTGAAAAAGTGCTCACTCTTTTTGGAAATATGGGTTAAAATATAGTGGATAAGACAAATCATTTCCTTTTCTCTAGAGAACAATTGAAAGCTATGTGGATAAGCGAATGGGAAGCACATATGGACCACCAGGAGGGAGAAAAATGACTGTATTTATTGATGATATTAATATGCCTGTGATTAATGAATGGGGAGACCAGGTATGTCTAAAACATATCACATAGATGATATTTAATCTGTATTTTAATTATGAATAAAAATGTCAATAACTTTCACATTAAGTCCAGTAAAGCTTTTCGGTCTTTTTTTTTATTTTTAATTTTTTCTTTCTTTCTTTCTTTTTTTTTAATTCTCTGTTCTATTTGGCATTCTCCCTTCTTGAAATTTCTGTGTGATTTTCCTCATCAATCTCTTCCTGTCTCTCTGGCTATTTGATTTTAATGTCTTTTCTGGGCTCCTCTCTTGCTTTTTTCTTTTCCTGGGGTTTCACCTTTGACTTTTGACTTCTTATTCTACATACTGTCTGAGGAGTACTTAACATTAAAAAATGCTTTTAAAAATCACCCATTACTGTCCTACCTGTGATCCTTTAGCCACTTGTATTAGTCAGCCAAGAGGGGTACTAATGCAAAGTACCAGAAGTCTGTTGGCTTTTATAAAGGGTATTTATTTGGGTTAAAAGATTTCAATTACAAGGCCCTAAATAGTCCAACTCAAAGTTACTTCCTCACCAAACTCTGTTGCCACGTGTCAAAGCAAGATGGCAGGCGATATCTGCAAGGGTTTGGCCTTCCTCTTTCCTCTTAAGGCTCCGTGGACGCAGCTTCTTCCTATCTCAGCTGTAAGTGGGCATAAGGCTCCTCTCTCTTTCTGGGGTTCGTTTGTTTATGGGCTCAGCTGCTCTGGTCTCTCCACAGGGTCAGCTGTAGACTATCAGGCTTGTCTGTCTTCCAAGGGCCGTGTCTATGGAGCACTCTCTCTTCCTGCAAATCTACTTCTGTGTTCTTCTCTGTGTGTTTTCTTCCCAGGGCTCCAGCATCAAAATTAAAAAACTCTCTCCTCTGCTATGTCGTTTTCTCTGTGAGTCCCTGCCCACCAAGGGGGCAGGGACACAATGTCCTACTGACATGGCTGAATCAAATCCCTAATCGTAATTTAATCAGGTAAAAGTGGAACCTCTGAATTTAATACAATCTAATATGCCCAGAGGAACAGACCAGTTTACAAACACAATCCAATACCTAGTTTTGGAATTCACCCCAGAGCCACTCCCCATTAGGGAAGCTAACCAATATGGCCAGAAGTCTGCATGCTCCTGTCAGGATCCCCATCGGGTCTCTTCCTCGGGCATTCACTGCTCATCAACATCATCTGCCTGGAGTCCCCCAGGACCACTCTTATCACACCCCTTATCTCTACTTATATCAGACACCCCTAGAAATTCACGACTCCCACATCAGTCCTCATCCTGAGATTAATCCCCAAACAGTTCTGCATGGCCTTTCTTGGATCCCATCTCCTCCTCTCCCTGTCTCCTGAAACCTTTCCAGTGTACCTCTATGAATTCAACTTCTTCCCTGAACATCCCCTTCGCCTTCTTGCTCAAATGGAAATTTGATCCTCTTCCCTCACTGAGGGTGCTGTTTTCCCTGGAGACTTCTCAAGTTGGAGCCTGGAGGTCAGGGAGCTGTCCTCCTTCCTTTTCATTGCCCTCTCTGAAAACCTACCAGTCTGACCACACACCCCGTTTTCATTGCACACATTTTAGGCTTTCAGGCCACACCTCCTCTTTCCCCTGAGATTTTAGTTGCTGGCTCCCTGTTCATTCTCCAGTACCATCCCTGCCGTGAGGACTGACTTCATGGTTGCGTGACCTGTGCAGTTGCACAGCGCCCTGTGCTTCGAAGCTCCCATGCTGGGTTTAATGCTCTGTTGTCACCATCTTGACATTCATAATGATTTTTGAACAAGGATCCTTGCATTTCATTTTGTACTGGGTCCCACAAATTATGCAGGCAGTCCTGCCCATCATAATTCTTGGTGGTGTCAGCATCTACAGACAAACTTGGCCTCTTACTTCTTTGACCTCTTTACCTCCAATGATCATACCCTCCACCCTGCCTAAACTACTCGCTTACCCAGTCATACTGTAGACCTTATCATTTTCAATAACATGCCATTCATTATCTCATTTGCAACCATTTCATTCTCTGATCTTCATCTCCACTTTTTCTAGCTCCTCCCTTCTGCTACCCACACTCCTGCTGGAGCTGCAATCCATTGATTCTACCATCATTTAACAGTCCCCAATTTCCTCTCATTTTCTCACTTTCTTCATAACCCAGCTATAGTTCCTTGGTTCATCATTAGAATCACTCTGACATACACCTTCTATTCATTTGTTAAAGCCTAAACACAAAACATGGATTTCACTTTAAAATCATGAACACGAACCTCAGCTGAACTCGTAGTGCTGCCCAGCAATTATACTTCATGTTTCCAAATTATGTATCTTTATCTTGTATATCCCTATACTACATTTCCATTCAGGCTTCTGATCTTTGAGATAACTATTTCATACCACCTTATTTTCCCAGACCTCCATCTCTACTTCTTTGCTCTCAGCTGACCATGGGTATATTGTAGCTTTCTTCCTATTCTTTTGAAAAAAATCCTAGGGAAGTCTTTTCTTTTTCCTTGTTCACTATCTAATGCTGTATTCAATTTCTATGTTCTAGTGGTTACCCTAAAAATACATCATGCATATATAGTTAATCCTAATAAAGGCAATTCCCATCTTGTATATCCAGTGACCTTTGAACACTTTAATTCCCTTTATCTTTCTCTTGACTTATAAATTTATTGTTGACTTGTATTTTAAGTCACTCTTTTTTTAAAAAGGCATTGTTCTTACTGTTTTATACATTCACTTTTCATTTGCATTTACCCACATATTTACCACTTTCTTAGCTTTTTATTCATTCCTGTGTTTCAGGCCTTCCATCTGGTATCATGTTCCTTCTGCCTTTAGAATTTCCTTTAGAGAGGGTCTTTAAGTGACAAATTATTAGTTTCTGTTTATCTCAAAATGTCTTTATTTCATCTTCTTTATTTGAAAGATATTTTTTTGCTGGATATAAAAATCTAGGTTAGCAGTTATTTTATAATAACACTTGGAAGATACTATTCCACTGTCTTCTGGTTTCCTTCCTGGAACTGGGTAGTCAACTACCAGCTAATTTTTGCTCCTCTGAAGTTAATCTGCCTTTTTTCACTTGCTGCTTATAAGTTTTTTTCTTTGCCTTACTTTTCTACAATTTTTATTTATAAAATCATGTTCCATGGTGTACATTTCTTTATGTTCATCTGCTTGGAACTCACTAGGACTCTTGAAGCTGTGGATTTTTTGTCTTTCATCAGTTCTAGAAAATTCTCAGTCCTTATCTTTTCACATATTGATTCTGGCCCACTTTATTTCCTTTCTTCTCAGATTCCAGACACATATTAGATTTTCTTCCATGCTTCCTGTTTTTGTTTACTAAAGACTGCTAAGGAAATATACCAGAAATGAGTTGGCTTTTACAATGGGAATTTATTAATTTATAAGCTTACAATTCCAAGGCTGAGAAAAAAATGTCTAAATGAAGGCATCAGGCAAAGCTCTTTTCTCAAAGACATGGCAGTCAGTGATTTTGGACTTCTCTGTTACATGGCAGGGCACAATGGTGAGGCACATGGCAACATCTGCTTGTCTCTCCTCTCTCCTTTGGGCCTCAGCATTCAGCTTTTGGCTTCAGTGGCTTCCTCTCAGCTTCTTTGTCCCATTGATTTCAGCTTCCGGCTCCTGGGGACTTCTCTCTAAGCTTCTGGGGGTTTCTGTCTTTTTCTGTCACTCTACCAATTCCAGTTTATAAAGGACACAAATAAGAAGATTAAGACCTATCCTGGGCTCTGCCTTACTGAAGTAATCTAATCAAATGGCCCATAACTGAATCTAATCTAACCAAAGGGTCCCACCTACAATAGGTTCACACCCACAGGTATGGACCAATTTAAGAACATGCTTTTCTCGGGTCCACAAAAGACTCAAGCTACCACAGCCTCTATATTTCTGTACTTCTTTCCTGAATATCCCAACCTTTTTTCTCTCCACTGCTTACATTTTGGATAATTTCCTCTCATTTGTGTGTCAGTACACTAATTTTCTTTTCTGCTTTGTCCAATCTGCTGTCAAGTACATCCATTGAGTTTTAATATCAGTTATTGTTTGATTCTTTTTTGCAATTATGTTATTTCATTTTTTATAGTTTCCTATTCTTTAGATGTATTTGCAAATTTGTTTTCTCTTTCTTTAAACATGTTGAAAATAGTTGTTTTAAAGACAGCATCTATCAATTCCAGGATCTGAAGTCTGTGCAGGTCTATTTCTATTGTTTGTGGTTTTAGCGGATCTTGTTCATGTTCAAATGGTCTTGTTTTCTGTATGGATCTTTGACCACTTGGTAGGTCATTGCTCTTAATCAGTTATCTGTGGCTGTCTATTGGAGTCTTTGGGTAGAATTCCCCTCAACCAGAGAGGTTTTACATTTTCTTCTACCAGATACCTAAGAGCTAGTTCAGTCAGGATTGTCCTACTGAACAAGGTTCAGTTTTGAGACTTTGGCCCATTTAGGCTATGCATACCCAGGATGCAAATCTATGAAAGTTTCATTCTGAGGACACAATCTCCTAGGGAAGTCTTCTTTTTCTTTTTTCTTCCTTTTTTTCTCTTCCATTCAGCAAGACCCCAAGGCAGAGCTCTCAGCAGTTCCTCGAAGGTGGCGAGAATGGAGGTATGTTTAGATCCAAGTCATCCTTATCATCTATAAGATAAAGAGCTCCTGAATCATTCATTTATCCAACTGCAGATGTCTAGTTGGGTCTCAAACTCAACATGTCCCAAACCAAACTCCCATTTTTCCCTTAACCTGCTATTCTAACAGTCTTTTCCATCTCAGGAAATAGCAGTTTCTTACTTCCAGTTGCTCCCCTCTTTCCTCACATTCCACATTCAGTCTGTCAGGAAATCATGTTGGCTCTACCTTCAAATTATAACCAGAATTTGGCCACTATCCACTGTCTTCTCTGCAACCACCCGATGCAAGCCACCATTATCTGTCTTCTTGATCGTTACAATTGCCTCCTTATTGTCTTCCTGTTTCCCTTGTCCTCTCAGTCTGTTCTCAAAGCAGCAACCTTTTGAGTCAGATCGTGACATACTCCTCCACTGAAAATCCTCCAATGGGACTAATAAAATATAAAGTCAAAATCCTTATCATAATCCAAAGGTCCTACATTATTTGATATCATTTATTCATTACTCTGCTCCAACCACATTTACTGATCCTTGCACATGCTGGGTATATGTCCACTCAGGGTCTGTGCATTTTCTGTTTCCTCTGCCTGGAATGCTCTTCTCCTAGATATCGGAATGGTTTGCTTTCTTAACTTCCTCAAGTATTTGCTTATATGTCATGTGAAGGTGAGATCACTCCTGATCTCCATATTTAGTTGTACTACCATGTACCCCCATTCCTTTTCTCAACTTTTTTTTCTCCAAAAGACTTATCACATACCATTTCATTTATTTATACATACATACATACATACATACATTTTTGTCTCTCACCACTAGTATGTAATCTCCATGAGGACAGGGAGTTTTGACTGTGCCACAACAGAGCCTGGCATATAGTAGTCATTCATTCAATGTTTGTTGGATGAATGAATGTTATATTTGAGGAGTTTGTGTGCCATCCTCTTTGTGATACCCAATAGGAATTTGGATATACAGGTGTGGAACTTGGAGAGTAATCTGAAGTTAGATTTACAGATTTCAGATTCTTTAGGGTATAGGATTGAGATGTTGCTCTCTGGAATAGTGAGAAGAGAAAAAGCCCAATGATTTCTGAGCCCTGGAAGAAAGTTACATGTGAGAGGTGAGTGGAGAAAGAGTAGCTTAGGAAGGAGACTGAGATGAAGTAATCCAGGAATTATAAAGTGAACCTGAAAAGAAATGAGCCTCTGAAATCAAAAAGGAAAAAAGTTTCAAGAAGGAGGGGTGAGAACTGTAAAAAATAAGATAGCATAAAACTAAAAACCAATACATGACATATAATATACATTATATTGAAAGCTCAGGACTGAAACCATCCTGCATTCTGATCTAAAGTATTTTGAAGTGTTGAATGTTGAGTGTGAAACCTGTCTATAGTTAAGCTTCTTGTAATTCCGAGCACTGTTTTACTTATAATAAATACCCCATTACTCACCTTTGTAAATTTATTTGGAAATTAGTTTTATGAATGTGGGATGGAGAGCACATTGGACTTGCACAAGCAAGTCCGTTCTTATGGTTTAGCATGTATGAGTGATATTATTTATGTCAAATTGCTTTGAAGGTGATCATCAGCATTCACAAACACTTGGTTGATAAGAGATGAGTATTTTCTTCTAAGCTCATCTGTACTATTTAGTAGGAGTTATGGAGTAATATGATAGTGATATGTCACTAAAGCATTGCTGTATAAAATTTCAGATAACTAATGAAATTGTGCGACAGATGATGGAAATGGAAGGCATGTATAGCTTGGATAAGCCTGGAGACTTCACTACTATTGTTGATGTACAGCTCATAGCAGCAATGATACACCCTGGGGGTGGCCGAAATGATATTCCACAACGTTTAAAAAGACAATTTACTGTGTTTAATTGCACATTGCCTTCAAATTCTTCAATAGATAAAATTTTTGGTAAGAATATTCTTGGTGCTTAATTTTTTATTGTGTTACGTAATAGACATAAAACATGTAAAACTTAATTTAAGTCTTAATAAAGAATTAATCTCTTATATTTTAAGAGATTAAAAAAAACCCTGTCTGAAGTAGGGGTTAAATACCTGAAATGGAGTGCTAAATGCCAGGAAATAGGGACTAAATATTAAGAAGACTCCTGGTTATAGCCTATTCTTTGACTCAGGAATATTTACAATTAGACTTGTTGAAGGTTTACATTAGAGGTAAGCAATATTTGTATTTTGGTTTTCTTGATGTGATCAGAGAAATATGAATTTAAAACATTTGGAAGAAGATAAAGGAAAATATCTGAATGACCTCTGGTAAGAAAAATATTTCTTAAAGAAGACTCAGAAAGCTTCCAGACCATAAAGGGAAAATTTGATAAATTTGACTATATTCATAATAAGAATTTCTATTCATTTAAAAAACAACATGAAAAGAGTGAAAAGGCAAGCCCCAAAATGGAAGAAAAAAATTTAATACAAATAACCAAGATTAGTATCCCCAGTATTTAAAGAAATCTTATGAATTAATCAGAGAAAAACAAACAATCCAATTTAAAAATGGGTTAAAAACAAAACAAAACAAAACAACCAGGCACTTTAAGACGAGGAAGCTGAAAGTCAAATAAATGCAAAGATGATAGATATCATTTGTATTCAGAAAAATACAAATTAAAATGCAAGGCCATACCATTATTTACCCACCAGATTTGCAGAAATTACAAATTCTGAAAAAATCATGCATTGATGAGAATGTGAAGCAACTAGGTCTCTCATCTGCTGTTGGTGTGAACATAAATTGGTATAAGCCCTTTGGCCTAACCTGTGACCTTTCCTGGAGAATGGCACATGTACAGTTGAGAAGAATGTATATTCTGTTATTGTTCAGAGTGTTCTATAAATGTCTGTTAGGTCTAGTTGGTTTATAGTATTATCAAGTCTCGTTTCCTTATTAATCATCTGTCTAGATGTTCTATCCATTATTGAAAGTGGTATACTGAAGTCTCCAACTATTAGTGTATAACTGTCTATTTTTCCCTTCAATTTTGTCAGTGTTTGCTTTATGTATTTTGGGGTGTTGTGATTAGGCGTGTATCTTGTTATATTGGTCTTTTTTATTATTATATAGTGTCCTTCTTTGTCTTTTGTTACAGATTTTGACTTAGAGCCTATTTTTGTTGGTTATTAGCATAGCCACCCCAGCTCTCTTTTGGGTACTATTTGCATGGGATATTTTTTTTTATCCTTTCACTTTCAACCTATTTGTATCTTTAAGTCTAAGAATATATTCTTGTAAACACATACTTGGATCTTGCTTTTTTATACATTCTGTCAATCCCTGCCTTTTAATTAGAGAGTTTAATCCATTTACATTTAAGGTAACTGCTGATAAAACAGGACTTACTTCAGGCATTTTTTCCCCACTTTTTTGGGAAAGTCTTATACATTTTTTTGTCTCTCATTTCATACATTCTTTTGTGTATAGTTGATCCTTGTAGTGAAACAGTTTGATCCCATTCTCATTTCCTTTTTGTATATACCATGGGCTTTATATTTAACATCATAAATCTGTAACAATCTAGTTTGAATTGATGCCAAATTAACTTCAGTAGCATTTCCAATCTCTGCTCTTATACCCCTTTGTCCTACCTCTTTATGTTGTTCTAGTCACAAATTACATCTTTATATTTTGTGTGTCCAGTAACATGTAAATATGATGATTTTTTAATGCATTTGTATTTTATATCATATAAGAAATAAAAACTAGACTTACATACATAAAATACAATGATACTGGGATTTATATATACCGATGTTGTTACCTTTATCATGGATCTTTATTTCTTCAGTTGGTTTTGAGTTGTTGTCTACAGTCCTTTCCTTTAATCTTGAAGGATTCCCTGTAGCATTTCTCGTAGGGCAGGTAATGTCTAATAGTAATGAACACTTCAGCTTTTGTTTATCTGGGTATACCTTGATTTCTCCCTAATTTTTGAAGGACAGTTTTTCCAGATATAGAATTCTTGATTGATAGTTTTTCCCTTTAGCACTTTAAATATGTCATCCCAGTACTTTCTGACTTCCATGGTTTCTGGTGAGAAATAAGCACACAATTTTCTTGAGGATCCCTTATATGTGACAAATTGCTTCTCGGCTTTTAGGATTCTTTCTTTGTCTTTGACCTTTGGTAGTTGACTATAATGCATCTAAATGTGGATCATTTTAGTTCACTTTATTTGCAGTTGGTTTGGCTTCTTGGATGTGTATATTCATGTCCATCATCAAATTTGGGGATTTTTCAGCCATTATTTCTTCAAGTGTTCTTTCTGCCCCTTTTTCTTTCTTTTTTCCTTCTGGGATTACCTTAATGAATACATTGGTGCGCTTTGTGTCTTTCCACAGGTTCCTTAGATTCTGCTCTCTTTTTAAATTTTTTCTTTCTTTCTGTACTTCAGACTGAATAATTTCAATTGTCCTATCTTCAAGTTTGCTGATTCTTTCTTCTGCCTCCTCAAATCTGCTGTCGAGCCCTTCTAGTGTATTTTTTTTTTTAAGATTTATTTATTTTTTTTATTTATCCCCCCCCCTTGCTGCTTGTGCTGCTGTGTCCATTCGCTGCGTGTCTTCTCTGTGTCTGCTTATCTCCCCCTTGCTGTGAGGTCTTGCCGCATCAGCCCACGGCGCCGCGCGAGCCGGCCTGCCCTCACAAGGAGGCCTCGGGATGCGAACCCGGGCCTCCCATATGGTAAACGGGGGCTCTATCCACTGAGCCACACCCG
>JAQZBX010014956.1:0-38055 GCA_029593785.1 Cabassous unicinctus
CAATGGCGCAGCCCCACCCAGCCTGGACTGGCTCTCGGGACAGGGCAGACCAAACCTGGGAGTCAAAAGCAGGGTGTCAGCCCCAGGCTCTCTCTCCCCTCTCCTGTGGAGTCCTCAACAATTAGTCCAGGCTAGAAGAGAGGGAGATTGCGAGGGTCGAATTTCTCCAGTCCTTCCTAGGCTCCCAGGGCAAACTGCCATGTGGAAGGGTCCGTGGGGCTCCGCAGCCCAAATTTGCACATCAGAACCTGAGTCAGCCTAAGGCTGTGTCCCTCTCTCTCCCCTTTCCGGGAGTGGTAGATCCCTGGAGCCCCCTTTGTCTGTAGTCGCAGGCCCAGAGGCCCGAGAATTCTGAAGAGTGTGGGGGAGGGTGCCGGCAGCAGCCGCCACTGCTGATTAAAAACTCACGGTTCTGGTTCTGTCGTCACGATTTCTCTCTTTTGTCCCTCTCTCCTCTGGGTGGTGTGCAGCCTTCACCTGCTGTCCTAAACCCTAGAAGATCTGTTTTGGGTCTGCTTCAGCCTGTTCTCTAGCTATTTTTCTGGAGAAGAGATTCCTGTGTGTTACTAGTCAGCCATCTTCCCGGAAGTCCTCCTTTTTTTAATCTTTTAAGAAACACTTTTAGGGAAGCAGACGTGGCTCAAGTAATTGGGCACCTGCCTACTACATGGCGGCGGGGGTGGTCACAGGTTCAGTTCTCGGTGCCTCCTGGAGAAGACGAGCAAAACAACGCGCTGACACAACGAGCACAACGAGCAGGTGCAGCAAGCTGATGCAACAAGATGGCACAACAAGGAGACACAAAGAGGAAAGACATTGAGAAACCCAACAAAGCAGGTAACCAAGGTGGCTCAAGCAACTGAGCACCTCTCTCCCACATGGGAGGTCCCAGGTTTGGTTCCTGGTGCCTCTTAAAGAGAAGACGAGCACACAGCGAATGGACACAAAGAGTAGACAGCAGGTGCAAAACAACGAGGGGGGAATAAATAAATAAAAATAAATCTTAAAAAAAAAACACTTATTGTGGTAACATTTATATATTAATAACATAAAATTTGCCATTTTAACCAGTTTTAAGTCTACAATTCAGTGGCATTAGTTATATTCACAATGTTGTCCTGCCATCACATCATCCATTACCAAAACTTATCTATCATCCCACACAGCAACTCTGTCCCCGTTAAGTAGTAACTACCTGTATTAGTCAGGGTTCTCTAGGAAAACAGAACCAACAGGAGATGCACAAGTACAGATTCCACAGGGCAGGCTGCAAACCAGGGCTCCGATGAAGGTCCTTGACGAGTGCCTCAGGAGACGCTGGCTGTCCTAACTAGAGATGGGAGTTCTCTCTCTGAATACTGAAATCACTTCACCTTTTAAGGCCTTCAACTGATTGGATGAGACGTCACTCATTGCTGATGGCAAACTCCTCAGTTGATGGTAGATGTAATCAGCCATCTATGCAATCAACTCACTGATGATGAAAGTCCATGAAATGCCCTTGTATTACAAGCACCAGTTAGCCCAGTGCTTGCTTGACCAAACAAGTGGGCACCATTACCTGGTCGAGTTGACACATTAGCCTAACCATCACACTTCCCCATTTCCCCCTCCTGGTAACCTCTAATCTGACTCCTGCTAACCCCTAATCTACTTTCTGTCTTTATGAATTTGCTTATTTTATATATCTCATATAAATGGAATCATTCAATATTTGTCCTTTTGTGTCTGGCTTTTTTTTGTGGGGGGGGGGCGGTGCAGATAACAGGGTTAGAACCCAGGACCTCATGCATAAGAATCAGACGCTCAACCACTGAGTTATATCCACTCCCCAATGAAAGTTGGTTTCTTCATTTGTTTGTTTTTAGGAGGTACCGGGGATTTAACCCAGGACCTTGTATATGGTAAGCAGGCGCTCAGCCACTTGAGCTACATCTGCTCCCCTGTTTGGCTTCTTTTTTTTTTTTTAAGATTTATTTATTTATTTATTTCTCCCCCACCTCGTTGTTTTTTGCTCTTGCTGTCTGCTCTCTGTTTTTCTGTGTCTGCTTGTCTTCTCTTTGGGTGGTACCAGGAACCAATCCTGGGACCTTCCGGAGTGGAGAGAGGTGCTCAATCTCTTGTGCCACCTCAGCTCCCTGGTCTGCTGCATCTCTTATTGTCTCTCTTCTGTGTCTCTTTTTGTTGCATCATCTTGCTGCGCCAGCTCTCTGTGCGGGCCAGAACTCCTGAGTGGGCCAGCACTCCTGTGTGGGCGAGCTCGCCACACAGGCCAGCTTGCCTTTCACCAGGAGGCCCCAGGAATCGAACCCTGGAACTCCTATATGGTAGACAGGTGCCTCCTGGAGAAGACGAGCAAAACAACGCGCTGACACAACGAGCACAACGAGCAGGTGAGCCACATCTGCTTCCCTGTCTGGCTTCTTTTAATCAGCATAGTGTTTTCAAGATTCATCCATGTTGTAGCATGTGTCTGAACTTTATGCCTTTTTATGGCTGAATGCTGATGTTTTATTTCTTGATCTGCCATGTGACTGAAAAGCCAAGGAACAAGGATCATGGGCAGCCCACCCTAGAATGCCACTGTCTTCTGGGAGAAAGCATCACCTTGCTTGATGCCTCAATTTTTGGACTTCTCCTAGCCTCAAAACCGTAAGTCAATAAATTCCCATTGGTGAAATAGAATAGCAGCTAAGTATGGCTGGGGAAGGCCAGAGAGATTGAGAGGTGATTATTCAGGGGAAGTGTTTTTTTTGTTTGTTTTTTGTGTTTTGTTTATTATTGTTATTATTATTAGAGTAATGAAAATACTCTGATATTGATTGAAGCGATGAATGCACAACTCTTTTATTATACAAAATACCATTGATTGTACACTTTGAATGGATTGTATGCTTTATGGCTATTTATCAATAAAATTGATTAAAAAATTAAAAATTCCCATTGTTTTAGCCAACCTATTACATGCTATTTGTTTTTAGAGCCAGGATACTAAAACAATGTTGTTCTGGCCCATCTTAGAGAGGCCTCACTGTCCACCCCATCAGTCTCACCACTCTGTATTTTTTGTCAAAAGCACTGACCACAATCTGAAATTAGCTAGTTGACTTATTTGCTTCTTTGATTATTGTCTGTCTCCTCCCCAGAATGTAAGCTCCTGGAAATTAAGCATGGTGTTTTAGTCTGCTGAGCTTCCAAAAGCAATACAATGGAAATTTATTAGTTTACAGTTTCAAGGCTGAGAAAAATGTCCAAATCAAGGCATCATCAGGCAATTCCCAAAGAATGGTTGCCAGTAATCCTGGATTCTTCTGTCACATGGCAGTGACTGCTGGTCTCTCTCTCCTCCTGTTTTGTTGCTTTCAGCTTCTGGTTTCTGTGGCTTTCTCTCTCTCTTTGTCTGAATTTCATTCTCTTATAAAGGACTCCAGTAAGAGGTTTAAGACCCACCCTGGGCCACTTCTTGCTGAAGTAACCTAATCAAAAGGTCCTGCCCACAATAGGTTTACACCATAGGAATGGATTAGCTTTAAGAACATGATTTTTCTTGGGTTCCATATAGCTTCAAATGATCACACACGGTGTGTGTCCCATTTAACCCTCAGTCCTCAGTTTCTGTCATTTAATCACACAAGAGGCTCCTGCAGTCAAGGTGAAAGGGTCTGGCTGCCTCGGGGGCCAGTGGCCAGATACAGAATGGGTGCAGTGGGGGTCTGAAGGTCATTTGAACAATAGTCAGGAAGATTAAAACCATCCCCTGTGCTTTGCCATCCACCACCCATTCTGAGAGTCCAGGCTTTACATGGGATTTCCAAATCAGGCGCCTTCCTCAATGCTGGCTGAAAGGAAGGAATGTGTCACAGGAGCAGTGCAAGAGGCTGCTGTGGAAGACAAATTTCAAATCACAAACAAAACCCTCAAATGTCTGACAGGGTTACAGCAAATTATTGGGGAACATCAAAAGCTGAGATTCTTAAACGTCAGCAATGAAATAGCAAGACCCACAGGAAAGCAACTCCTGACAGACAAGCAACAAAATTAAAAAAAAAAAAAAATCTGAAATTCAGCATCTAGCTGATGTTTCTGTAGAGTGATATGGGGGGAAATTCTAGAGTTACTTGGTATGTTTATTTATAAATGAGATGCTTCTTCTAGAGAAGGATTTCCTTTCTCACTCAAAGATACTAAGAAATAATTTGTTACATAAGTTTACACATAGGGGCTTAGGGCAAGCTCCTTAATGAGACAAAGTTCTGCTGTTTACTAACAAAAGCTGTGAACTGTCTTAAGGCTGATGACAGCAAAACATTAAACCAAGCACAGGTCCCTTCTCAGCGAAACCAGCCCTGATCATGACTTAAGTCTGTACAACATTGTCTAGTTTACCAATATTATGTCCTTATGTCCTTTAATTGTGGCACCAGTTCTATGAAATATAACTATCCTTATGAGGGAAAATAAGGATAAAAGATATACCAGGTTAAATAGCTTTTTCAGTGGCAAGGCCAGAACTCATCCTTGGAATTTTCCTCTGCCAACTAAAAAAATTCCCGAGACATTCAGGCTCCTGGATTTCTGCAACCTGTAAAAGTTTGCCTTCAAGCCCCTGGACCAAGAACAAGGGACTTCCAGCATAGATGAATCATCACCAAAATCCTCTCCCTCCCCCTGAGCTGGGAAAAGCCCACAGCATGCGTCCTGAAGCATTGTGCCGAGCTAGGGCACAAGTGGCTGTTGGGAAGCTCTGGGGAGTGGGGCATGTACCCATGACTCCCCTTAATAATTCACATTAGATCCACTGTCACGTGATGCCCCCTTCCTAATTCCCAGGACTGGTTGTTGAGGATGCAGAGGGAAGTGGAATTATTTCCTACCTGGGGAAAGGGAGGGGGCTGCCAGCAAAGGTTGAGGAACTGCCTCTGACAAAGGTGTTTTTTTTTGTTTTAGTTTTTTGTTGTTTTTTTTTTAAGAGGTACCCCAGAATGAACCTGGAACCTCCTACGTGCGAAGCAAACACTCAGCCACTGAGCTGTACCTGCTCTACTGTTTGTTTGTTTTTTAGGAGGAGCCTCTGAGAAAGTTTGAATTTCCAGGCTCTGAACAGCCTCCAGGAAGGACCCGTTGCCGGGTTGTTGCAGTCCTTGTTGCAGCAAACACTCTGACCAGGCTTTGAATCGAGAGGGCTGCTGAAGAGTGACACCTGCTGGCAGGTGGAGGAAGTGCATGTGAGGAAATTAAAAGTAAATGAGAGGTTTTTTCTCACCTTTACAGCCTCCCTCTCTAAGGCCCTTGGAAGTGGGACTGCAACCCAATACTGGGTCTAGGGCCCAGATTTGAGCAACTAACAGGACAATCCTAAAGATCCAGAACAGGTTAAACCAAAAATCAAAGAATGGCAGTAACACACAGCCTCCTGCCACTAAATCCCTGTGAAAGAGAAAAATTGAGCATCTGAGTAAACTCATAATCATAATCAGATGCTAGACATCAGCAAAAAATTACAAGCCTTACTAAGAAAATGGAAGAAATGGCCCAAGCAATGGAATATAACAAAACCCCAGAAGAGATGCAGGATTTGAGACAACTAATCGAGATACACACAAATTTCTCAAATCAAATTAATGAGTTGAAAAACAATGTGGCCAAAGATATAAAGGACATCAAGAAGACACTGAGTGAGCACAAAGAAGAATTTGAAAACCTGAATAGAAAAATCACAGAGCCCATGGGAACGAAAGACATGATAGGTGAAATCAAAAACACTTTAGAGGAATACAACAACAAACTTGAAATGTTAGAAGAAAGAATAAGTGATGCAGAAGACAGAACAGCTGAAATTGAAGAGAAAGAAGAATAGAGAGAGAAAAGGTTGGAAAAAATTGAGCAGAGGCTCAGAGATCAGAATGATAAAACAAAGCACAACAAAATACATGTCATGGGAGTTCCTGAAGAACAGAAGGGAAAGAGGATAGAAAGAGTATTTGAAGAAATAATGGCTAAAAGTTTCCCAACTCTCATGAAGGAAATGAATTTACATGTTCAAGAGACACAGAGTATCCCAATCAGAATAAATCTGAATAGAACGACTGCAAGACACATACTACTCAGAATGCCAAATGTCAACGATAAAGAGAAAATTCTGAGATCAGCAAGGGAGAAGCAAACCGTCACATACAAGGGATGCCCAGTAAGACTTATTGTGGATTTCTCATCAGAAACCATGAAGGTGAGAAGACTGTGGTATGATATACTTAGGATACTGAAAGAGAAAAATTGCCAACTGAGAATTCTTTGTCAAGCAAAAGTGTCCTTCAAATATGAAGGTGAGTTTAAAATATTCACAAACAAACAGAAACTAAGAAGGTTCATAAAAAAGTGTCCGCCTTTGCAGGAATTATTAAAGGGAGCCTTACAGTCCGAAAGAAAAAGATGGGAGAGAGGCTTGGAGGAGAGTATAGAAGGCATGAGTAGCAGAAAAGATAACCAAAAGAGTAAAAAGACAGATGAAAATAAGATATGATATATGAAAACCAAAGAATAAAATGGTGGAAATAAATAATATGTTTACAGTAATAGCACAGATTGTGAATGGGTTAAAATCCCTAATCAAAAGATATAGGCTGCAAGAATGGATTAAAAAAAAAAAACAGGAGCCATCCATATGCTGCCTGCAAGAGACTCAACTTAGACCCAGGAATACAAACTGGCTGAAGGTGAAAGTTAGAAAAAGATACTCCATGCAAAAGGTAACCAAAAAAGAGCACAGATAGCTATACAATATCAGACAAAACAAATTTTAAATGCAAAAATGTTACAAGAGATACAGAAGGCCATTATATATTAATAAAAGGGACAATCAACCTGGAAGAAATAACAGTCATAAATATCTATGCACCCAAGCAGGGTGTCCCAAAATACATGAGGCAAACTCTGGCAACACTGAAGGGAGAAATAAACATTTCTACAATAGTTGGAGACTTCCAACACACCACTCACATCATTAGATAGAAAACTAGACAGAAGATCAACAAGGAAACAGAGAACTTGAACAATATGATAAACAAGTTAGACCTAACAGACATATACAAAACACTACATCCAAACTCAGCAGGTTATACTTTCTTCTCAAGTGCCCATGGATCTTTCTCCAGGATAGACAACATGTTAGGGCACAATGCAGCTCTCAATAAATATAAAAAGATTGAAATTGTACAAAGCACCTTCTCAGATCATAATGGAATGAAACTGGAAATCAATAATAGATGAGAGGGAAGCTGATATGGCTCATGCGATTGAGCTTCCGCCTACCATGTGAGAGGTCCTGGGTTCATTTGCCTGTGCCTCCTGGAGAAGATGAGCAAGACATCCAGCTGGCACAACGGGCAGGCACAGCGAGCTGACACAAAATGACTCAACAAGGAGACACAAAGAGGCAATACAATGAGAGACACAACAAAGCAGGGAGCTGAGGTGGCTCAAGTGATTGAGCGCCTCTCTCCCACATGGGATGCCCCAGGTTCAGTTCCCGCTGTCTCCTAAAGAGAAGACAAGTAGACACAGAGAGCACGCAGTGAATGGACACAGAGAGCAGATGGTGAGCGCAAAACAAGGGGGGAGGTAAATAAAATAAATCTTTTAAAAAAATAGATGAGAAAAGGGGAAATTCACAAATGTGTGGAGGCTAAACAAGACACCCCTAAACAGTCAGTGGGTCAAAGAAGAAATTGTAAGTGAAATTAATAAATATATTGAGATGAATGAAAATGAAAACACAGCTTATCAAAACTTATGGGGGGTACGGATGTGGCTCAAATGGTTGGGTGTCTGTCTCCCATATGGAGGGACCTGGGTTCAATTCCTGGGACCTCCCAGTAAAAAAAAACAAAAAACAAAAAAAAACCTTATAGGATATAGCGAAGCCAGTGCTGAGAGGGAAATTTACAGCCCTAAACACATTAAAAAAGAAGAAAGATCTAAAATCAAAGATCTAACTGAACACCTGGAGAAACTAGAAAAAGAACAGCAAACCACTGCTAAAGAAAGCAGAAGGAAAAAAATAATAAAGATTAGAGCAGAAATAAATGAAATTAAGAACAACAGCAACAAAAATACAATAGAGAACATCAACAAACCCAAAAGCTGGTTCTTTGAGAAGCTCAATAAAACTGACAAACCCCTAGCTAGACTAACAAAGAAAAAAAGAGAGAAAATGCAATAAATACAACCAGAAATGAAAGGGGGGTAGTTATAACTGACCCCATAGATATAAAAAGGAGCATAAGAGGATAATATGAGAAATGGCACACCAACAAACTAGACAACCTAGATGAAATGGACAAATTTCTAGAAATGCACATCAACCTATATTGACTCTACAAGAAATACAAGATTTTAACAAACCAATCACATTTAAAGAGATTGAATTAGTAGTCAAAAATCTCCCAAAAAAGAAAAGTCCAGGACCAGATGGCTTCACAGGTGAATTCTATCAAGCATTTCAGGTAGAATTAACACCAATCCTGTTTAAACTCTTCCAAAAAAATTGAAGAGAAGGGAAAATTATCCAATATATTTTATGAAGCCAACATCACTCTAATACCAAAGCCACATAAATGTGCTACAAGAAAAGAAAATTACAGACCAATCTTTTGAATGAACATAGTTACAAAAATACTCAACAAAAACTTGCAAATAGAATCCAACAACATATCAAAAGAATTGTACACCATGGTATGCTAGGGTAGTTCAACATAAAATCAATTAACATAATACACCATATTAACAAATTGAAGGAAAAAAACCCACATGATCATCTCGATCAATGCAGGAAAAGCATTTGACCAAGTCTAGCATTCTTTCCTGATAAAAAACACGTCTAAAGATAGGAATGGAAGGAAAATTTCTCAATATTTATAAGGGCATATATGAAAAACCCATAGCCAATACTGTACTCAATGGGGAAGGGTTGAAAGCTTTCCCTCTAAGATTGGGACCAAGACAAGGATACTCACAGTCACCTGTTATTCAATATTGTGCTAGAAGTTCTAGCTGGATTATTTAGACAAGGGGGAAAAAAGGCATCCAAATAGGAAAAGAGGAAATAAAATTCTCACTATTTGTGGATGACATGATCCTGTATTTGTAAAATTCTGAAATGTCTATGAAAAAGCTACTTGAGCTAATAAATGAGTTCAGCAAAGTGGCAGGATACAAGACCAATATGCAAAAATCAGTAGTGTTCTGTACACTAGTACTGAACAACCTGAGGAGGAAATCAGGAAAAAATATCTATAAAAGCAAAAAAAAGACTCAAATACCTAGGAATCAATTTAACCAAAGAAGTATAGGACCCACATTCAGAAAACTACAAAACAGTGCTAAAAGACATCACAGAAGACCTAAACAAATGGGAAGACTCTCTGTGTTCATGGAATGGAAGACTAAATATTGTGAGGATATCGATCCTACCCAAAATGATTTATAGGTTCAATGCAATACCAATCAAAATTCCAACAGTCTACTTTACAGAAATAGAAAAAGTAATTACCAAATTCGTTTGGAAGGGAAAGTGTCCCCTAATAGCCAAAAGCATTCTAAAAAAGAAGAGCATTTTGGGAGAACTTTCACTGCCTAGCCATGAAACATATTACTAAGCTACAGTGCTCAAAACAGCATGGTACTGACATAAAGATAGACACATTGATCAATAGAATAGAATTGAGAATCCAGAAATAAACCCTCATCTCTATGGCCAACTGGTTTTTGACAAACCTACCAAGTCCATGTTACAGGGACAAAACAGTCTGTTCAACAAATGGTGCTGGAGAACTAGATATCTATAACCAAAAGAATGAAAGAGGACCCCTGTCTCACTCCCTATACAAGAATCAACTCAAAATGGATCAAAGACCTAAACATAAAATTCCTAGAAGATAATGTAGGGAATCATCTACAAGACTTGTAGTAGGTGGGGGTCTCTTAAACCTTATACCTGAAGCACAAGCAACAAAAGAAAAAATAGATAAATGAGACCTCCTCAAATTTAAACACTTTTGCACCTCAAAGGACTTTTGACTTTGTCAAAAGGGTGAAAAGGCAGCCGACTCAATGGGAGAAAATATTTGGAAATCACATATCTGATAAGGGTTTAATATCCATGATATATAAAGAGATGGTTCGACTCAACAATAAAAAGACAAATGACCTGATTTAAAAAATGAGCAAAAGACTTGAATAGACATTTGTTCCATTCTCTTCTCTTTCTGTTCTCCCGTCTTTTCCAGTTCAGATGCTCTGTCTTCTAAATCATTAATTTTGAATTCATGCAATTCAAATCTGCTCTTATGTGCCTCTAATGTATTTTTTTGAAGATTTATTTATTTACCCCCCATTGTTTTGTGCTCGCTATCCTCTGTGTGTTCTTCTCTGCTTGTCTTCTCTTTAAGCGTCACTGGGAACTGATCCTGGGACCTTCTGGAGTGGGAGAGAGGTACTCAGTCTCTTGCACCACCTCAGCTCCCTGGTCTGCTGCATCTCTTATTGTCTGTCCTCTGTGTCTCTTTTTTTTGCGTCATCTTGCTGTGCCAGCTCTCCGCGCAGGCCAGCACTCCTGCCTGGGCCAGCACTACGGCGTGGGCCAGCATTCCTGCACAGGCCAGCATTCCTCATGGGCCAGCTCTCCACTCAGGCCAGCTTGCCACACGGGCCAGCTTGCCTTTTACCAGGAGGCCCTGGGAATCGAACCCTGGACCTCCTATATGGTAGACGGGAGCCCAATCGCTTGAGCCACATTTGTTTCCCTCTAATGTATTTTTAATCTCATCGAGTCTTTCATTCCCATAAGATCTGTTACCTTTCTTTGCAGGCTTTCAAATTGTTCTTTATGCTCACCCAGTGTCTTATTAATATCCTTTATTTCTTTAGTCATATTTTCTTTAAATTCTTTGAAGTGATTTGGGAGAGTTGTGTGATTATCACTGATTAATTGTATTCATTCCTGTATGTCTTCAGGATATTTGGTTGGTTCTTTTGGCTGGACCATCTCTTCCTGTTTCCTAGTATGGCTTGTAATTTTTTGCTGATGTCTAGGCATCTGAGTATGTTGGTGTATTTACACTGATGGCTAATTTCTCTCTCTTGCCTATTGATTTTTTCCCCCATAGCTCTTCTTTGATATTTGGTTCAACTTATTCTCAGTCTTTAAAATTGCCCAACTTAAGTTTTCAAAAATTGGGCCAGGGACTCACTAGTGGGGCGCAGATTTTTCCCAGGGGTTGGATACAGAGAGCGTGAATAGTTTTTGTCCATGCAGTTTCCAGACTGGCCAGCAGATGGCACTAGGCAGCGCACCTTTCCATGGAGGTCTTTCAGCCCCTGCTTTCCTGTGTTCCTGTGTTCAGTCTCCAGATGGGAGATTCAAAGCCGGCTCTGCTGGCCGAATTCACTGAAGGAAAGCACCCCAACCTCCGCTCCCTTTTCCCTTGAAACAGCTGACAGGGATGAAGATGTCTGTTTCCCTCTCAGTCGGCTTCAGCGAGACAAGGTTTTTACCCCAGCTGAATGTCCTGGGGGTGGGGGAGCCCTTCCCGGCTGCCCCGGGGGCTTGGTAACTCACGTTTGTTCTTTCAGCTTCTTTGTCTCTCTGTCCCTCACCCTCCCAGGAATTGTGTAGCACTGTCCTGGTCTGCTGACTGGTCTGCTGTCCAGCTCCCTTGGACAGCTTTTGGCTCTTTCTCCATTGTTTTTGTGAGAGCATTCAGCTCTGCCTGTTAGTCCATTGCCATCTTCCCTAACAATTTTGAATTTTAAACTTTCCCCCTCTAATTTACATTTTTGATTAAATATAGTCAAGTTTTGTGTATTTTAAATACCACTGCATTTTATTTTTGGCCCTTTAGATCATTATGATCAGTAAAACAATAGTTATGTGAAAATCTTTATCATAACATTACACAATAAATAAGTTTGCTGAAAAGAAGCCAAGAAAAATGGTTAACATGGCAGATTTTATGTTATATATATTTTACCACATTGAAGATTTTTTTAAAATGAAGGCAAAAATAAATATCATGGACTAAAAACATAATAATTTATTAATTATGTATGTCTTTGTTTAATTACTCGTTCAAACATTACACAATACCCAGCCATGTAAAATGATGTTCAACCATCTTTGATATTTTGCCCATTTCTCACGTAAAGAAAGTCATAGCATGTGTTAAATACTTGTGTACTTGTGTGCTTAGCACAATGGCAAGCACTCCGAGTACCTCACTCGTCATAACATTCCTGAAAGGCAGGTATTGATGTTCCCATTTTATGGATGAGGAAACTAAGCTAAATCTCAGAGACTGGATGGCCAGAACGTGCCAGTACCGAGATTGCTCTGAACTCGTTCTGGCTCCCTGCTCTTTCTCTATTACCTGGAATAACCGCTTATTTTGTAAGACATGGAGGGCACAGCCCCAGTGAGATGAAATCAGTGTCAGGGGCTTATCCTGGCCCAAGTTAATAGAGATACTGGTGTGGGAACGTATAAAGAATTCTGCAGGGAGCAGATGTGGCTCAAGCAGTTGGGTGCCCGCCTCCCACCTGGGAGGTCCCGGGTTTGGCTCCTGGTGCCTCCTAAAGAAGATGAGCAGACAGACAAGGGAGCCATCATGGGGGATGGGGAATAAAAATAATAACTAAATTTTTAAAAATTAAAAAAAAAAGAATTCTGCAAAGGTCGGCCTACTTCTGTGCCCAAAATACATTAAAAAAAGAAAAAATGTAAAAGCAGTAGTTTTTTGTGGTTACTTTTGTTGTTATGAGAATGTCAAGGTTGGAGGATAGAACCAATGTATTTTATTTAATAAGCCGTTAGCTTCGTGTATTGGTTTAGTCTCCTAGGGCTGCTGTAACAAAAGTACCACAAACTGGGTGCCTTAAAGCCACAGACATTTACTCTCTCACAGTTCTGGAAACTAGAAGTCCAAGATCAGGGTGTCAGCAGGGCCGCGCTCCTTCCGAAACCAGTAGGGGAGAATCCTTTCTTGCGTCTTCCAGCTTCTGGTGGTTGCCAGCGAGCCTTGACGTTCCTCGGCTTGTAGATGCATCGCTCCTGTCTCTGTCCCCAGCTTCACCTGGCCTTCTCCCCTGGGTCTGTCGCTGGCCCCAAATTTCCCTTTTCCTGTAAGGACATCCGTCTTGCTGGATTAAGGCCACCCTAATCCAGTTTGGTCTCAACCAATCACATCTTCAAAGACCCTCTTTCCAAGTACACTGGTCACACTCATGGGGTCAAAGGTTAGGACTTCAGCATATCCTTTAGGGGGGACAAAATTCAGCCCATAACATTTATAATTTAGGCATGATGGTGTGTAGGTCTCTGTGCTCCTTCCCCGGGCCAGAAAATGTCAAGGGCTGCTGTAAGAGGTGAGGGTGTTTCTAGAAGGAAGGGCAGGTTGCTGCTCCGAGAGTTTTAGATGAAGCCTGCAAGTATCCACCAGGTTTAGCAGGTGGAGGTGAAGGCTGTGAGAGCTGTTTGGGGTGATGCGAAAGCCAGGTGGGAGCAGGTTGGTGGGAAGGAGTGAAGGTGAAGAAACACCATGGAGATGATGGGCCAAGCAGTGGGAGGGAGGTTACGGTGGGTAGCAGGAGGGGATGCAATTTCGAGGGAAATCCCTGAAGGAAGTGCAGGTTCGTGAGAGGGTCTGAAAGGACCTGGGGCCCCACTTGGGAGGCACAGTACTCTTGTCTCTGTTGTCCCTCCAGCTTTCTCTTAGATCTGCATTCAGCACGCTAGTGGCCCAGCAGTCAGCCCAGCTGTTTGGAACTTTGGACTCAGTAGCTCCTGGCTTGAGTAATGGATCACCTGGTCACCCAGACCACTTATGGGGTTTCAGGCCTCACACCCCAGAGCCTTCTCATTGGGGAAGTATGTCTTGGCACTTAAAGAAAGAGTATGTTACAGCGTTTCTTACACAAATGCTGCACGAGAGGACAGTTCCTTCTCCCAGCCATTTCTTCTGAAGCCTTAAAATCACCCAAAAGAATACAGCATTTGTCTTTTTTTTTCTCTCCTAGAAATTTACTCTAAATTATTCAATGTAATTGATGGCAAAAACCGATTAGTTCATTAGCACTTACACATTTAGTTGGCTGGGTCTTCATGGACTTTGCAGAGCGTGGTAGGAGGAAGAAAAGGCTCAAGGCTGAAATAAAGATATGAGAGACTCTCAGATCTTTTCAGCACCTTCTCAGTTCATGGGGCCGCGCTCTTGTCTCTAACGGACGGATGTCACCACCCACGGAGACCTTTACACCTTATGGTCTGAGGGGCTCTGTGATATAAGCTTGTTTTATATGTATTATTTCTACACCAGTAATATTTGCTTAGTTAATTAGCCAATCAATTCGTTAATCAATGACTTATATTCCCAGTGCCAGGCACATAACAGGCACTCCATAAAAGAAAAATGAATAAATGAATAAGAAAACTGATGTAAGTGAATTCCCCAAGGTCGGCTAGCCGGGAGAAGTCGGAGTGGGAATTGGTTCCCACATCTCCTGGTCTTCTGCCCCTGCCCGGTCCTGTCTGGATACGATGTGAGGGTCTCCTCAGACCTTAGAACAATTTCCTGGACTTGGACCTGGTTCTGACGTCTGAGGATGAGAATGACCCTTCCTTGTCTTACGGGATGGTCTTCCCAGGGGGCTGGTTGTCTGGGAATGTCTGCCCAGTATAGAGCCCCCCAGAGCCCCTGCATCCTAGGGAAGAGCAGTCAGATTAGAACAGGGTGGCCTGTGTCATTGTGTTGGATTTAAGAGCCATTTCTCCTCAATGAACTCACTTAAGGAAGTAGCATTAGATGCTACTTCCAGCCCTTCTGTAAGTTGAGACTGAGAAGCTTACCTTTCTTTGCTGAAAAAAATCAACTTCTTAAAACATTTTGTCTCTTTTCTCCTATAGCATTTTTCTCCTATAGCATTTATGCCTGAGCAGTTTTGTGCTCTCCCCCATTTTCTTGCCCTTGGTCAGAAATCAATAAATTGATTTTAAAAGACAAAAAACTGCGGAGTTGGCCAGAAAGCAAAATCTCCAAGGACAGGTTTTCAGTGAAACTTACCCAGGAACTTCTTGGCAAGAAGTCCTTGAAAGTGGGAGCCTGGGGAGCAGTGTAGCTCAGAGGTTGAGTGCCTGCTTCCCACATACAGGGTCCCAGGTTCAATCCCCAGTACCTCCTAAAAAAAAAAAAAAGTAGGAGCCTTACCAATACTGAACGTTCATGCCCACAACTGGTGGTTGTTTTTAACAGACTGGGAGGGAAGAGAAGCCTTGGGATTCTTCAGTGGAGGAAGCTGAGACCTGGAAGATGTGTGCTTCCTTTTATGGGTCTTTGCTGAACCCAAATAATCAGAAGGCCAATATTTTTAGTTTCAGGCGCATTGCTCTAAGCCACTTGTCAATCCCAAAGCTTCCCACTTCTTTTTAAACCACATTCATCAGAGTTCACTTGTTCGGAAACTGGAATACTCAGACTAAAGTTGAGAATCAAGGAGGGTTGAAGGACTGCTTTAAACCACGCAAGTTCAGGGGCACCAGGCTACACCTGAGGAGGAATGCCCCCGGGGATGAACTTGACTGTCCCAAGTCACCTTTTAGTGCCTACCAGCTAACACTGTTTAAAGAAATGTGTGACCTCGTGGAGTTGAAGTGTTGTTTTCAATTCATAGATGGGTTGAGCATTCCCAAATTGAAAAGATGGGATGGTCAAGGTTGGCATGAGACAGGCGATATTAAATCATTCAACAAATATTTATTGAGCACCTAATATGGGCTATTTTGTTTACTGAAGTGAACTGGATGTGTCTAGAGCAATGCTAGATGTAAAAGCTTATTGTTCTGAGGCCATGAAATGTCCAAGTCAAAACATATCTTCGCCATGTGGTGAAGATGGTGGCCGATCTCCACTGAGGTCCCTGCCTTCCCCTCCAGGATCTACCGTCTCCCAGAGCTCATCTGTGGGCATCCGGTCATAGGGCTTGTCTCTTTCCGGGCCTCTTCTCAGTCTTGGCTGCTCCACTTTCTTCCCAAGTTCAGCTGTGGGTTATCAAGCATATGGCTCGTCTCTTCAGCCTTGAGCTGTTCTGGGGACCCAGCCTCTTAGGGGCTTCGTGCTTAAACTTTGGGTGCTAGTAATCCTCAAGTGCTAGCATGGCAGGATCAAAATGGCAGCTTCCTTTCTCTGTGTGTCTCTCTCTCTGTGTCTCCATTATATAAGGCTCCAGTAAGAGGGGAGAGAGCTATCCTGAGTTACGCCTCACTGATGTAGCCCAGTCAAAAGGGCCCCGCACCCACAGGAATGGGTTAGTTCAAGAACATAATCTTTTTTTTTTTGAGGATTCATAAAATAACTTCAAACTGTCAAACAGTAATTCAGTCAATTATATGGTATAGTAAAAGGTGGAAAGTGCTATAGAAAACAAGGAAAAGCTGGGAAGGGTCTGGGGGCATCAGGCATGCTGAGAGTGGGAGGGAAGTGCTTAGCATTGAATAGAGGGGTCAGTGCGGGCCTCATGGGCTGTTGGCATTTGAGCAAAGACTTTAAAGGGATGAGGAAGTGGGCCAAACGGGTAGCTGGGGTCACAGCGTTCCGGGAAGATAGAACATGTAGAGGAAACACTCTAGAACCGGTACTTGCATGAAACAGTTCTGATTTAAAAGACCTGCAAAATGTCACAGGCAGTGGCTGCATTTTGACACCATTGGGTATGACCTGGGATTCCCATTAACCAAACTTGGTGTCATCATGACCCAGTAACACCATCTAGTCACCCTGAGCCTCTTTCTAAGCCCTCACAGAGTATTTTGGCCACTGTCCACACAACTGAGTCATATGATTCACAAATGCCTGAATTATTCAGGTTTTTTATCTATTCTGATGAGATTTTTGCCCCAAAGACTAAATTATTAAGCACCTGGTTCGTCCATTGAAGATGCTGTGTAGAAATCGGGACACGATGTGTTTTCTTGCTGGTTTTGCTTTTTAAAAGTGCTGAGCCTTTAGAAGCAATTCACTATTGCTCTCAAAATAAAAGCCGGCGATGCCAAGTGGCATTAGCGTCATAGAGCATCTCTGACTAGACAGAGAGCAGCATTCCCCACTGGACCCAACGCAGCTGCTTTTCAGAGCATCGTGAAGGTGGTCCGTGGCTTCATCGTTCCCTTCACATGTCAGGCAAAGGTGATTTTTTAAAAAATTAACATTTATTACCACTAGCAACAGAGGCTAATTATATTCAGGAAATAAAACATGTTCAACATGGGAAGCGGGTGTGGCTCAGTGGATAGATCCCCCGTTTACCATATGGGAGGCCCGGGTTCGTGTCCTGATGCAGCAACCTCACGGCAGGAAGCGGGTGTGGCGCAATGGATAGAGCACCCGTTTACCATATGAGAGGCCCCGGGTTCGCTTCCCGGTGCCTCCTTGTGAGGGCAGGCCAGCTCGCGCGGCACCGTGGGCTGATGCGGCAAGACCTCACAGCAAGGGGGAGATAAGCAGACACGGAGAAGACACGCAACGAATGGACACAGCAGCACAAGCAGCAAGGGGGAGGATAAATAAAATAAAATAAATAAATCTTTAAAAAAAAAACAAAAACATGTTCAACAGTGAAGAACCCAGGAGAACTGCTCAGCACTTGGGCCACACATCCTGTTCATTTAGAGAAAGTGAAATTAGCTATATATTTAAGAAAATGGATGCTGCCGATCCTGAAATCCTTAGCTTTTTTACTCAGTTTTGAAAAACAAAATAAATACACACATCTAGAGGTGAGGCACATATGCCGGTCTATTGACCATGGTATAGCTGTCTCTTTTTTTGCTCTCCATTTGGATAAAAATTTTTCAAACCTTTTTATTTTGAAATAATTTCAAAATTACAGAACAGTTGCAGAAATAATACAAACCCCATACAAAGAACTCCAGCATTCCCCCATCCCATCCCAGATCCCCAGATCCCCCTGTTGCCGCATATGCTACCTTTACCGTTCCTCTCTTCCCCCTTCCTTCCTTCCTCTTTCTCTCTCCCTTTCTCTCTCTCTGGCTAATCTATCTAATCTATCATTTTCTGAACAGCTGAGAACAGGTTGTATACATCATACTCCTTGAACACATAATATTTCCATTTCCTGCGAATCAGGAAATTACCTTAAGTGCAACTAGCAAGTTCAAGAAATTTAGCATTGCTATAAAGCTTACATTCTATATTCCAATTTTTTCTTATGTTCCAATAATGTCCTTTTGAGACTTTTCTCCTCCATTCTTAGATCCCATTCGGTATCTTGTATTGCATTTAATTATCATTGTCACTTTAATTTCTGTTTCTTTTTTTAATTGTAGAGACATATACAACATAAATCTTCCCATCCCAACTCCTCCCAAGCACACCATTCTGTGGGATGAATCTCATTCACAATGTTGCAGCACCCTCACCACCATTCATTACTAGAACTTTCCCTTCACTCCAAACAGAAACCCTATAATCCCATTACCCCCTCCTCCCTCCGGTAACCTGTACTTTCTATCTCTATGAATTTGCATGTTCTCTGATATTTTCTTTATGGTTATAGGGCTTAATGTAACATCCTAAACCTGTAATAACCTCATTTACTTTGATACCCATTTAACAACTGCAATAGCATACATAAGCTATGTTCCCGTACCCCTCCATCCCCCACCTTCATAGTTCTTGTCACAGATTACATGCTATACATTAAGAGTCCAAAGCCACTAATTTATCATTGCATTTTATGCATTTGCATATATATAGGAAGTAAAAAGTAGAATTACAAATGAAAAATACAAAAGTACAGGTATTTATATTTACCCATTTCATTTTCTTGTTGAAAGACAGTTTTGCCAGATATAGAATTATTGGTTGGCAGTTTTTGCTTTCAGCATTTTAAATATGTTTTCCCACTTCCCTCTTGCCTCCGTGGTCTCCGATAGGAAGTCGGCACTTACTCTCATTGAGGCTCCCTTGCATGGGACACATTGCTTCTCTCTTGTGGCTTTCAGAATCCTCTATCTTTGGCATCAACTGTTTGAGTATAATATGCCGTAGTGTGGGTCTATTTGGGTATATACTGTTTGAAGTTCGTGGAGCATCTGGGATGTGCACATTCATGTCATTTGTTAAATGTGGGAAGTTTTCAGCCATTATCTCCTGGAACTCTCCCTCTGCTCCTTTCCCTCTCTTCTCCTTCTGGGGACCCCCACAGTGTGTCTGTTAGTATAAATGATGGTCCCAGAGGTTCACTGTCTTGTTCATTTTCCTGAAAGTGAACTTCCCTGTTTGTTTCCTTCATTCTTTCCTCGATTTGCAACTCAGACTGAATAATTTCAATTGTTTTATCTTCAGGTTCTATGATTCTTTCTTATGCCAGCTCCAATCTGCTGTTGAACCCTCTAGAGAATTTTAAATTTCTGTTACTCTGGTCTTCAGCTCTGTTCGGTTCCTTTTCATAATTTCCATCTCTCTACTGATATTCTCTTTGTGTTCACTTATTGTTTTCCTGATTTCATTTAGTTCTTTGTCCATGTTTTCCTTTAGCTCCTTGAACATATTTAGGATCATTTATTTAAAGTATTTGCCTGGAATGTCCCAGGTGAGGAAAATACCTTTCCCAGTAAAAATACATCATAAGATACTCTTTTAGACTGAATATAGAAATAAGCAGATTATACTTTCTGAACTAAAATTAAATTTCCATAAACTCCCTGTTTTTCTGACCTCATATTTTAGTGATTCCTGACAGATTTAAAACCAAGGTCAAGACAAAATCAAAGCATCCCAACCTGATGAGCGGAATGAGTGGCAACCTAACATTTGCGCAATATAGACTCTTCCTCGAGATACTTAACATATATTTATCCAAAAGTATTTGTTGACTACTAAGTGTCATGAACTTTTTTCTAAGTGATGAGGATACAGTGAGAAATGTAACAGACATGGAACCTTCCTTATGGAGGTTGATGGCTGGTTGGGGACATGAACATAGAACCACTAAATATACATATAAATATGAAAAATGATATGAAGGAATAGAAGATGTTGGTATAATAGAAATAGCAGTTGGGCTTCAGAAATGGCTTCATTGAGGAGGTGACATTTAACCTGGTATCTGAAAGACGCTTAGGGGATTAGCCGGGCAAGGGTGTTGGTGGGCTGTGGTTGGCACTAGAGGTTAGTATAGAAAGGAACAACATATGTGAATACCCTGAAGTTCATCTTATCCTAAGTGCTATTGGAGACTGTATCAGTTTTCCGTTGCTATTTTAAAAACCAGTCCAAAACATAGTGGTTTCAAACAATCATTTTCTAGTAATTCTGTGGTCATCAATTTGGATTGGGCTCAGCTGGGACAGCTCTCACTGCTTACATGGTGTCAGCTGAGCACACTCACATCTGGGGCTGTGCCAGGAGTACTGGGACAGCTAGAATGGCTGGGCTTCGCTCCCTAAATGGTGTCTCACTCTTAAGGTGGCTAAACTGGGCTTCTATATAGCATGGTAGTCTCAGGATTCCAAGAGAGTGAGAGAGAAACTGCAATCCCTCCGGAGCACTGGACTTGAAACCCATCCTTTTCTCTGCACTCTGTTGCACAGAGCAAGTCAGGCGGTCAGTCCAAACTCCACCCCTTGGTGGTAGAGCTACAAAGAACGTGTGGTCATTTTTAATTTACCTCAGAAGACTTTAAAGATTTTTTATGCCTTTAAAGTTATGTCTACACCCAGCACTGTATTTCATTTTATATAACAATTTTAATTTAAGTATATCATACATAAATGCATGAAGTGCACAAATCATGTGTACAACTTAATTAAATAATCACTTGATCACATCCATGTGACATTACTAGCATACCAAAAGCTACAACCCTTGCCCTGTCACTACTTCCTCTCTCCTTCCAAAGACAATCACTATCCTGACATCCAACTTCATAGATCAGTTTCTCAACTTTATGCAAATGGGATCCACAGGATGTGATCATGCATATGTGTGCATTTATGAGTGTGGCTTCTGCCACTTGACATTATGCTTTCAGCTTTATCCACATAGCTGCATGTTGCAGCAGTTCATTCATTCTCATCACTGCTCGAGTGCGCCACGATGTGTTTATTCATCCTGCTGTTGGTAGTTATTTCAATTGTTTCTAGTTGGGGCTATTACAAATAGTAAACACTTCTATGAACATGCTTACACGTATCTGTTACCACATATATGTACACATTTCTGTTGGGGATATATCTAGGAATAGTATTATAAGGGCACAGAGTATGTATTTGTTCAATTTCAATTTCAGTAGATAATATCAAATTGTTTTCCATGGTGGTTGTATTAATTTACATTCTCACCATCAGCATGTGAGAGTCCCATTTGCTTCACATTCTCATCAACCCTTGGAATTGTCAGTATTTTGAATTTTTGCTATTCTGTGTGTGTATGTATGTGTTTATTAGCATCACATTTTGGTTTCAGTTTGCATTTCCTTGATGACTAATAAGGTTGAGGCCTTCTTATATGCTAATTAACCATTTGGACATCCTCTCTTGTGAAGTGTCCATCCAAGTTTCTTGGAACAGCGTAAACAAAGGCTCAGAATCATGAAAAGGGTGACGTGATGAACTACCGTGACGTGCGTGATGAACTACCGTGACGTGCTGAACTACCATGATGTGTGTGATGAACTACCATGACGTGCGTGATGAACTACCATGACAAGATGAACTACTGTGATGTGCATGAACTACCGCAACGTGTGATGAACTACCGTGACATGTGTGATGAACTACCGTGACATGTGTGAACTACCATGACATGTGTGAGCTACCGTGACGTGTGTGATGAACGACCTTGACATGCGTGAGCTACCGTGACGTGCGTGATGAACTACCGTGACGTATGTGAACTACCATGATGTGTGTGATGAACTACCGTGACGTGTGAGAACTACTGTGACGTGCGTGAACTACCGTTACGTGCGTGGTGAACTACCGTGACATGCGTGAACTACCGTGACGTGCGTGAGCTACCGTGACGTGTGTGATGAACTACCTTGACATGCGTGAGCTACCGTGACGTGCGTGATGAACTACTGTGACGTGTGTGAACTACCGTGACATGCGTGATGAACTACTGTGACGCGCATGATGAACTACTGTGACATGCGTGATGAACTACCTTGACGTGCGTGAACTACCATGACGTGCATGATGAACTACCGTGACGTGCGTGATGAACTACAAGTAATTTGGCTCTGGTATAGTGTTGTCAGCTGGAGGTGTTTTTCTCTCCTTGGGAATTTGGCAATGTCTGGAAACATTTTTGGTTGTCACAAAAATGGGAAGATGGTGCTCATGGCACCCAGTAGGTAGATGCTCCGAAATATCCTGCAGCTCACAGAGCAGCCCCCACAAAAGGAATCAACCAGCCCAAATGTCAGTAGCACTGAGAAGCCCTGGGCTAGTGGAAGACCTCCTTGTACCATGCAGGGCTTGGAGGCAGGGGAGGGAGCAGCAGTGAGCACAGAACCCCAAAGATGGTGGGGACTGAATTTCCCATCTCCTTGATAGGATAGGAGAGATTGGAGTCTAAATTAGGTTGCTTTATTTTTTTAAAAAGTGTTGTTTATTTCACATCTGAGATTGTATACTGAGATTCAAATTCACTCAGCTCCTAGTGATATCCCCAAGAACATTTGAGTGTATTTCTTTGCCGCCTTTTACCTGTTTGTGATGGATTTGGATTGTGTCATTTTAGCTAAGCTAAAGCTAAGTTTTCCAGAATCCTTTCCTCTGTGTAGTTCCAGCTTAGATGGGCCAGGAGAGAAGTTTTGCTGAGAGATGGAAGGTGGAGTAAAGCAGCAGCAATTTCCATTTGGTACTGGCAAGGTTGGTGCCGGGCATGAGATGCTTTTGCAAAAGGTCACCTGTTGGGAAGTGGCTGTGGCTCAAGGGATTGGGCCCCCGTCTACCATTTGGGAGGTCCAGAGTTCGATTCCCGGGGCTTCCTGGTGAAAAGCAAGCTGGCCCACGCGGAGTGCTGGCCCACATGGAGTGCTGGCCTGTGCAGGAGTGCTGGTGCAGCAAGATGATGCAACAAAAGGAGACACAGAGGAGAGACAATGGGAGACGCAGCAGACTGGGGAGCTGAGGTGGCTCCAGAAATTGAGCAGCCTGTCTCCACTCCAGAAGGTCCCGGGATCGGTTTCTGGTGCCGCCTAAAGAGAAGACAAGTGGGCACAGAAGAACATACAGAGAGCAGACAGCGAGCTCAGAACAATGGGGGTAGGGGGTAATAAATAAATCTTAAAAAAAAAAAAAAAAGGTCACCTGTTGCTTATCTCCTATCTTGTTGGCATGGGGCATCGCAGAGCCCACAGCTTCTCCACCTCCTCCAGCTGCACCAGTTCCTGCTTCAGAGCCTCTGACTCCTGGGCCAAATGTCTCTTTAGCTCCATGGTAAAGGGCACCAGCTTCTCTTGTAGGACACCCCATCACTGAAGTTTGAAGTTTGGGGGCAATGGGAAACTGCCATGGGTTCCAATCATCTTCACAAATCCCAGCTCCTCCTTGCTACCACCAGTTCATGTCAACCCCCCTTCCCAACTGCACTCCAGCTCTAGCACCAGATACAGAATCAGAAGTCTCACATATATCTTGTAACGAGTTCCCACAATTGTGTACAGTCACATCCCTATAATAAGTCCCCTATTTTATTTATGTATAGCCTAGTGGTTATGTTTCTGTGATTGAACCCTAGCTAATATACCACATGTACAAGGACATAATATATTTTATTTATTTATTTATTTATTTTTTTTTCGAGGTACCAGGGCCGGGGATTGCACCTGGAACCTCGTATGTGGGAAGCCAGCACTCAACCACTGAGCCACATCGGCTCCCCTGAGTTAGTTTTTTCATTTGTTTGCTTTTTGTTTGTTGTTTTGTTTTGCTTTTAGGAAGAACCAGGAACCAACCCAGGACCTTCCCGTGTGGGAAGCAGGCGCTCAACTGCTTGAGCCATCTGCTCCCCAAGGACACACATATATATATTTTGGCATATTTTAAAATTTATAAATTAGGTTTTGCATAAATGCTTTTTTCACTTTACAATATGAGGTCGATATTTTTCCATGTCACTAAACATCCTTGTAGAATATGCTTTTATTTTTCTTAGTCCATCAGTTGACTCTGCAATGATTTGCTTTAACCAGTCTCCTCACATTGGACATTCAGGTAATTTCCAGCTGCTGAGAGGGGCAAAATCTCTGCGTCCATCCACAGCTGTTTTTTCTTGCAGTCCTTTAATAATGTTGCTCCTCTGCCTTTTGGCTTGCGTTGTTTCTGATGAGAACGCTGAGGCCAATCTTATCTTCATTGCCCTGAACATACTATGTCTCTTTTCTCTGGCTGCTTTTAAGATTTTCTCTTTACCACTGGTTTTGAGCAATTTCATCATGATGTACCTTGGTGTTGTCCACAACCTCTTCCTCCTCCTCCTCCTCCTCCTCTCTTCTTCTTCTTCTTCTTCTTCTTCCTTTTCTTTCAGTTCATTGAGCTTGTTGGATCTGTGAGAATATAGTTTTCATCATCTTTGGAGACATTTCTGCTATTATTTCTTCAAATATTTTCTGTCCCTTTCTCTCCTCTCCTTATGGGACTCCAATTACACATATTAGGCTGCTCAAAGTTGTCACATACCTGACTAACGTCTGTTCTTTATTTTTTTCCCCAGAATTTTTTTATCTGTGTAACACTTTGGATCATTTCTATTGCAATCAATTTCATTACTCTTTTCTTCTACCATGTCTAATCTGCTCTTAATCCCAGCCAATGTACTTTTCATCTCTAGAAGTTCAATTTGGGTCTTTTTAAAATATCTTCTGGGAAGCAGATATGGCTCAATCGATAGGGCTCCCGTTTACCATATGGGAGGCCCCGGGTTCAATTCCCGGGGCCTCCTGGTGAAGGCAAGCCAGCCCGCGCGGCGTGGTAAGCTGACGCAGCAGGACGACTCAACAAAGGGAGACAAGCAGACACAGAAAAACACACAGCAAATGGACACAGCAAGCACCAGCAGCAAAAGAGGGGCATAAATAAATAAATAAAATCTTTAAAAAAAATTAAAAAATAAAAAATAAAATAAAATATCTTCTATGTTCCCCTTTAATATGCTCATATTTTTTCTACCTTCTTGAACATATCAACTATAATAACCATTTTAATGTCTTTGCTAATTCTACCATCTGTGTCATTTCACTTGACTGATTTTTTTTTCTCATTATAGGTTGTAGTCCTTGCCTGGTAATTTTTGGTTGGATGCCAGATATTGTGAATTCTACCTTGTTGGTTGTTGGATAGTCTCCTACTTTTAAAAATTCTAATGCATTGTTCTGGGACATAGTTAAGTTACTTGGAAATACTTTCATGCCTTTGAGGCTTTCAAACATTGTCAGGTGGAACCAGAGCCATATTCAGTCTGGGGCCCATGTTGCCCCACCTCTGAAGCAGTACCCTGCTGAGCGCTCTACTGGCTGCCCCATCTATTACGAGGTGTTTCCGCTGTGGCTGGTGGGAACATAAATGATTCCCATACTCCTGGCTCTGGGTGAGCTCTGCATTGCTCCACCTGCTTCTCTCAGGTGGTTCTTCCCACTGGCCTTGGGTGGTGTCCTCACGTCCCTGTGCCAACACTGCTCAGCTGAAGACCCAAGAGAGCGCCTTTGCAGATGAACGGAACACGCTCGCGTAGCTCTCCCCTCTGATATGCTGCCCTATAGACGCCAGCTGCTTTGGTCCCCCCAGACCCTCAGCTCTGAGACTACTGGGCTCTGCCTGGGTTTCTCCTCCTTGCGCTGCCTCCTTGCACTTTGCCTACTTTGTTTCCCCCCTCTCAGGGACCCCTGTCCTGTGCTGCCTACTGTCCTATGGCTAAAACTTTTTTTCATATGTTTTGTCCAGCTTTTTAGGAGTTTAAGGCAGGAGGGTTAATCCAAGTCATGTTAATCCACCTTGATCAGAAGTGGAGGTCTCGACAACTTTTTTCTTAAACTTTTATATGTTAATTTTATTGTGGTAAAAAATATATGACATGGAGTGGATGTAGCTCAAGCAGTTGCATGCCCGCCTCCTACGTGGTAGGTCCTGGGTTGGGTTCCAGGTGCCTCCTAAAGAAAAAAACAAAACAGAACAACAATAACAAAAAACAGACAACGAGCAGACAACAAGCAAAAAAAAAAAAAAATGAGCAGACAATGAGGAAAAAACAACAACAAGCAGACAATGAGCACAAACAAAGAGCAAAAACAATGAGCAAACAAACAAGGGATCCATCCTGGGGGGCGGATATATATATGAATAATATTTGCCATTTTAGCCATTTTTATACACTTTTTTTAAAAAAAAGATACTTAGATTACATAAATGTTACATTAAAAATATAGGGGATTCCCATATGCCCCACTCCCTACCCCTCCCACATTTTCCCACATTAACAACATCCTTCATTAGTGTGGTACATTTGTTACAATTGATGAACACATGTTGGAGCATTGCCACTGAGTGTGGATTATAGTTTACATTGTAGCCTACACTCTCTGCCGCACAATTTTGTAAGTTATGACAAGATATATAAAGGCCTGCATCTGTCATTGCAATGTCATTCAGAACAATTCCCAAGTCCCAAAAATACCACCATATTACAACTATTTTTCCCTATCCCTCCCCTCAGAACCGCCAAAGGCCACTGCCTCCACGTCAATGACAAAAGTTCTTCCACTGCTAGAATCACAATGAGTGTATAGTAGAATAACAGTAAGTCTACTCTAGTCCACTGTTCATTCCCCAATCTTGAGGATTCTGGGATTGTGATGCCACTCCGTCTCCAGTTGAGAGGGGGCTTAGATCCGATGGGGGAGATGGATGTGACTATCTTGCTTGTAGTTGCAGACTCTGTTCCTTGGGATGGTTGTTGTCCATCATCATCTCCTTGTTAGTTGTCCTGGGTGAGTCCAATGAACTGTAGAGTAGGTGTTGCAACTCTGTTGAGATTCAGGGCCCAACTGGCACATGGACAGCCCAAAGATTTAAGTCTCTTGGATATAAACCTATCAACTCTAGTACTAACTATAGGTTCAAATAGAAGGGGCAGAAGAACCATGTATAAGGAAACCGTAACTGAGTCCAACTCTGTCACACTGGGGAGCATAAATTCCAAAGTAGGGCCAACTGGCAGGGTGCCAAACTCCTGAGCTGTCAACCCTGCGTATAGTGTCTGGATGTCTCCAGAGCCCTCAGGAGCCCTGCTATTTGAGACAATATTTACTTTGGCAGTCAGCGAGATCCTGCTGAGACATGCATAAGCATAACCTCTGGAATGACCTCCCAACTCACTTTGAAGTCTCTTAGCCATATAAACTCATTTGTCGTTATCTTTTCCCCTTTTTGTCAAGGTCTTTTTTCCAGTTGCATTGCTAGTTGGTGCTTAGTAGTAATCCCTTGGTGCCAGGGAGGCTCATCCCTGGGAGTCATGTCTCACACTGGGGAGAAGGTAATGCATTTATATGCTGAGTTTGTCTTAGAGAGAGGTCACATTTAAGCAACAAGGAGGCTCTCAGGAGGAAACTCTTAGGCACCTTGTAATACTAGGCTAAGTTTCAATTTCAAAAGCAAAAATTCATAAACTGTCCTCCACAATGGCTGCACCATTCTACTTTCCTACCAGCAGTGGCATGTTAACCATTTTTAAGTGTACAACTCAGTGGCATTAATTACATTTGCATTACATCACTACTATCTATTTCCAAAACTTTTTCATCACCCCAAACAGAAATTCTGTCCCCGTTAAGCAGTGGTTCATCCATATTGTAGCATGTATTAGAACTTCATTCCTTTTTATCTGTAATAGTCCATTGTATGGTATACCACATTTTGTTTATCCATTCACAATTGAGTTTTATCCACCTCTTGGCTCTTCCATAATTTTTTTTAATTATAAGATTTTGGAAGGGCAATTTCTGGTCAAAGGCTATATAAACTATTAAGGCTTAAAAAAACAAACAAATCCAAACCTTCTTTAAAGATGAAGCCCATATACTAGCCAAATACAATTAATAGGAAAATGAAATAATAATGATGTTTAAATATAAGAGATAAAATACATGGAAAGTTTAAAAAAAAAACACTAAAAATAAAATTAAAGGATTGGGATATTCAAAAAAATGGGAAAAAAACAAAAAAAAATTAAAAAAAGTTTTTAAATATTTTTCCTTTTATCACTGCATTATCGGATGTCCAGTATGTACCATGGCACCTTCCACCTCTTACTCCCCAGTGTCTCCCAAATTTTCATTTAATTTTCAAAGAAGTTTTAGGTCACAGCAAAGTCACACACAGAATACTAGAGACTCTCATATACCGAACCTCCTCCCCCTTTCCTCACCCCATATTAAAACCTTTTTGTGTGTGGATGGTAGCATTGTTAAACTGTTATACAGATGGTGAAACATAGCTACTAAACGTTGTCAATGGTTTACAGTATAGTTTATATTTTAGATGGTACAATTTAATAATTTTTAATGATATTTACCATGCCTGTGTCCATCACTGTAAGGTAATGAAAAACATTTCCCCTGACCACTGAATACCCCCTGTTTGATCTATTCTGTTTCTCCCTCCCCATCCCCCTGGGGCACATGACAACCCCCTGTCTTGACTCACTGGATGACAAGATTCATAGTTACATGCAACAAGAGGTCTTGACATGCTGATCGTCCTCCCCTATTAGGATCCATCCTTGCTCATAAGAGACGCCCACCTGTCTGTTTCTGGGTGAATCGACCCTCCCAAAGATGGGGGTCCATCTCCTTCCCACTCGCCATGTGGGTCTCCACCCACTGACACAACACATTATGACACGATGAACACTCACACACTCCCCAGAAACCTGCTCCAGATGCGCCCCGTCCTGAATGCCCCCCCAACCAACACCCTAAACCAGTGACACTCCCTTGTCATATTGCCATAAGAGCATTCCCACCCCTGCACTTTCAACCTCATACCCACAAATCCCGTGTTTACCTGGTCCCTCTTCCATCTCTCCCCCCAGTATCCTGGGTATTCTAACCCATCCTTCCTAATCTACCCGCCTGTCGACCCTGCACCACCAAACCCAGTAATATCACTACCCACCTGTCCTATCCTTCAATACGCAACTATACTCTATCACTTTACCATAGATTATGTCTGTATGGGTGATGGAAGGTTTGGATCACAGAAGGGTTACAATGGGGGCGGGAGAGGATCATTGATGGGGGGTGTCAGGGATGGTGGTTTCATGGGAGGAAGTTCACCTGAATATACATAAAAGCTATATAAAATTGTTCAAATGATCAAGGGGTGGGGCGTGGTCACAGTGGGTGAAGAATCACTCAATAAATGAGAGAACTGAATTCCCAGCCTGGAGAGCTCTGCCACATTCTCCAAGGGAGCTGCAACAGTCCCCCAAGTGCAGGGGCAGTGTCTGGCTAAGGAGGATGGTCCACTGATGGGTCCTTGTTATTGATGACTAACCTTATGAGTCTTTGCTCTTGTAATTGAAACTTAGCCTATTGTTATGGGGTGCCTAAGGGTTGCCACCTGAGAGCCTCCTTGTTGCTCAAATGTGGCCTCTCTCTAAGTCAAACTCAGCATATGAATGCATTACCTTCCCTTCCAGCGTGGGACATGAGTCCTGGGGATGAGCCTCCCTGGCAACGAGGGATTACTACCAAGTGCCAACTGGCAATACGACCGGAAAAAGACCTTGAATAAAAGGGGGAAAAGGTAAAGACAAATGTGTTCATGTGGCTAAGAGACTTCAAAGAGAGTCAGGAGGTCATCCCAGAGGTAACGCTTATGCACACCTCAGTAGGATCTCATAGAACACCAAAGTGGATATCACCCCACACAGAGGGGCTCCTGAGGGCTCTGGAGACACCCAGGTCCTATATAAGGGGGGATAGCTCCAGAGATTGATGCCTTATCAGTGGGCTATACTTTGGAATCTGTGCTCCTGAGAGTGACAGAGTTGGACTCAAATAAGTCCTCCCTGCACAGGGCCCATCAGTCCCTTCTATTCAAACCTATATGTGGTGCTGGAGTTTGTAGGTGTACTTCCAGAGACTGGAGGCTTTGGCCTGCCCATGTGCCAGCTGTGCCTGGAATCTCGGTGGAGCTGCAACTCCTACTCTATAGCTCAGTGAACTCGCCCAAGACACGTGGCGGAGAGATGATGATGGACAACGGCCATCCCAGGGAATGGAGAGAGTCTGCAGCTGCAGGCAGGATAATCCCATCCATTTTATCCATGGGATATAAGCCCCCTCTCACTTGGAGGTGGAGTGGACATCACCATCCCAGACTCCTCAGGATTGTGGGAAGAGCTATGGACTAGAGTGGACTTAATGGTATTCTGTTGTAGACATATTGTGATTCAAGCAATGGAAGAAATTACAACAGTGAGGTGGAGCCAGTGGCCACTGGACGCTTTTGGGGCAGGGAGAGGGAAAAGCAGTTGTAATACAGGGGCTTTTTCGGGACTTGGGAATTATCCTGAGTGACATTACAACGACAGATGTAGGCCTTTTTACATCAGCATATAACATGCAGAACTGTGTGGGAGAGAGTGTGGTCTACAATGTGAACTATGGTCCATGCTTAGTGGCAAAGCCCCAGGATGTGTATATCCATTGCAGGTGATGTGCCACACTAATGAAGGATGTTTATGTGGGAGGTTGTGGGAGGTGTGGGAGGTGGGGAATATGGGAAGCCCTGTAATTTTTGTGTAACTTTTATGTAATCTAAGCATCTTTTAAAATATTAAAAAATAAATACATAAATAAATAAATAAAGTGTTAAGGCTTTTGATAAGAAGAAAATATGAAATTTCTTTCAAAAGATGTTTTTATGTGTGTGCACCAGAATACTTAATTTCAGAGAAATCCTGGGCTACCCAGACTCCTTGATCTTTCTTCAGTTGTGGGCACAGATTTTGCAGCTGCCTGTAGATGTCGCCAGAGGAAGGCAACTCAGAGGAGACAGAATCCCAGCTTGGAAATCACAGCGCCACAGCTGAAGGCAGGGAATGAATGGGGAGGTTCTATGTCAAACACTGAAGAGAGTTTGTTTCAAAGCAAAGGTATTCAGTCCACAAAACCAGAGTTTGTAACAGGGTTAGAGCAAAAACCCAGTTAAAGCAAATGTTGTCATAAGCAACCCAATAAAACATTGTCCAGATTAAGAGTGAATGAGGAAAGATTCGGTTGTGTTCAGGGATCTGGACCACTTTCATTGAAGTCAAAACCTGTGAAATTCTACTTGTTCAATAGCCGGCCTTCAGCTGGGGCTTAGGCACGTGTTTACCAGAAAGAGCCCTTTGTGCGTCTGCTCTGGTGAGTGGGATATCAGCAATTTAATAAAGGTTTATTCCTCAAGGTGCTGAGGATACAGTGTCAGTCAGGAAACAAGATCCCGGGGAGGGGATGTGGCGCACGTGGCTGAGCGCCTGCTTCCCCTGAACGAGATCCTGGGTTCAGTCCCCAGTACCTCCGAAAAAAAAGAAAAGAAAAGAAAATCCCTTATGAAGCTGACTTTCCTTATTTAAACAAGGAAATAAATGCCAGCCTGAAAATAAGAGTGATGGGCAGGCTCATCGTCACTGCCTTGTCAGTTCATAAGCTCATGGCACGACGTGCCCATTGCTAGAGAAACAGTCTGGAGACTGTAGTAAGTGTCCTAATGTCTCCCTCTCTTTAAAAAAAAATTATTGTGGTAATATATAGATGTATGTGTATATATATAAAACAAAGTGCTCACTTCAGCAGCACACATACTATAACAAAAATTGCCATTTTAACCATTTTAAGTGTGCAATTCAGTGGCATTAATTACATTCACAATGTTATGCATCCAACCATCACCATCCATTACCAAAACTTTTCCATCAGCCCAGAGACTCTGCACCCATTAAGCAATACCTTCCCTTCCCCCAGCCCCTGGTAACCTCCAATCTCCCTTTTGTCTCTATTAATTTGCCTATTTTATATCTTTCATTTAAGTGGCAACTCACAATAGTTTTCCTTTTGTGTCTGGCTTCTTTCACTCAGCCTACTGTTTTCAAGGTTCATCCTTGTTGTGGAATGGATCAGCACTTCCTTTTAGTGGCTGAATAATATTCTATTGTATGGATGTACCACATTTTGTTTATCCAATCATCTTTGGCCGGGCACTCAGGTTATTTTCACCTTCCAGCTATGGTGAATAATGCTGCTGTGAACATTGGTGGGCAAATATCTGTTCTGAGTTCATGTTTTCAATTCCTTTGGAAACATACATAGGATACTGAATCTCTTTTTGGCAAAGCAGTTTGACATGTTTTTGGTTTAAGAGAACGAGTTTATTTTCAACGTAAAAGCCAGCCGACTGCAGCAGAGGAATAGGTGGTGACCTCTGCAACTGTGTTTGTGCAGTAATGACAGTTCTCTCACGCTGAGGCTGAAATTCCAGCCTTACCCTCTATATCACACTCAGAGCAGGCACCTTGCATTAGGTAGACAGTGTCATGCAACCGACGGTAGAGCTGGGGTCCAGTCCCAGCTCGGCTGGGTTTACAAGCTGTGGGTCCTCAAGCTACTTCTCTTTATGAGCCCAGGTAACCTCAACTGTAGTGATAATGAGAAGCCCTTGCCTCTAACTACATCACGTGGTATTTATGGGGAACTCAAGAAATAATGTACATGAGGCAATTTTGTGCACCGGATGGTCTATTTATCTGTGTGACTATCCATTTACATTCATATCTTGAGCAGATCACCTGCCCTCTGTGACCTTCATTTTTACGTCTTTAAGGGGGGCAGTAACAAGTGCTTCCACCCAGGAAGAGCCACCAAAAATACAAACAGTGGAGTCTAGTTGTACTTGCAGTACTTCCAGACCCTCCTGATCCCCAAGGGGAAACCTCCCCCACCACTCTCTCCAGCTGCAGCCAAAGACCTCCACAACCACTCCCTGCTGCCTCCTTGGTGGCTTCTGCTATCCCCCTCCTCTCCCTGTCGCTGCCTCCCAGGACCCGCTGAGCCAGAATGCATCTCTCCTCCCCAAGCCAGAGGCTGAAGCTCTGCCCTCATGTGCGTGAAAAATTAACCTTGACCAAAGAGAGGTCTGGTTTTGTCCCTGGCTACTGGGAAGGGATCTCTGGGCACTTGGAGTGTCCTGCCTGATAGGAGCGTCTCTCTTTGCCTGGGGGCTTTGGCCACCGGACCGTCTAACAGCGTGATTTATGATGGGGGCTTTGGACCATATCGTATCAGTTCTGACCTCCAAAGGGCCTGGATACTAAAGGCATTAGCCCTTCTTCCAGTCATGCAGACAGTGTGTGATCAAACCCCAATAAAAGCTCTGGACACCAAAGGCTCAGGTGAGCTTCCCTGGCTGCCAGTACTCTGTGCATATTGTCACACATTGACGCAGGGAGGAGGTAACACCATCCAGGGCTCCACAGAGAGGACACGGGAAACTCCGCATGTGGAATTTCCTCCATTGTGTGTCTTCCCTAGCCTGATTTTTTTAAAAAGATGTATTTTGTTTATTTATCTCTCCCCACCCCCTTGTTCTTTGCACTTGCTGTGTCTGTTCTTCTTTGTTTGTTTGTTTCTTTAGGAGGCACTAGGAACTGAACCCAGGACCTCCAATGTGGGAGGGAGGCGCCTAATCACTTACGCCACCTCCATTCCCTGCTTTGTTGTGTCTCTCATTATGTTATCCTCTTGTGTCTCTTGTTACGTCATCTTGTCGCGTCAGTTTGCTGCTCCTGCCCGTTGCACCAGCTCGCTGTCCTGCTCGTCCTCTTTAGGAGGCACCGGGAACCTCTGCTCTCTGCTTTGTTATGTCTTTCATTATGTTCTTCTTCTTGTGTCTCTTGTTACATCATCTTGTGTCATTCCCTAGGCTGGTTTTAATCAGTAACTTTTCTCTGTAAGAAACCAAAAGCATGACAATAACAACTCTCAGGGAGTTCTGTGAGTCCTTCTAGCAAATTATCAAAACTGAGGGTGGATTAGGGAACCCCTCGAACTTGCAGTTGGTATCAGAAGTGAGGGCAGGCTTGTGGGGCTGTTCCCTCTAACTCTGTAGTTGGCTAACACTCACAGTTGGCTCAGACTCCTCACCCCTCGACTCCCTGCACTTCAACAGCCAGATGCCACATCTGTATGGGCACTTGTGCAGGCAGGAGACGGACTTGGCAGGGTTTGAGGGTGGAGACACCATCACTGCAGGGAGCTCCTTTTAAACAGGGACCCTGATGACCACCTGGCCGCTATGGCTACAGATGCGGTCGACCTTCAGGGACCAGCATTTCAAGGTGTGAGACATGTTTAGCTACTACAGACACTGGCTGGTCTTTCTGAGGGCCTCACAGAAGTGATGTTTTGCTCATCTCTCCTGCTGGTCTCCATCTAATCACACTGGCCTTCTCTGAGGACATAGACTCTTTGGTATCCATGGAGAAAATTCTGGCTACTTCAAGCATGAGCTACCTGGTGAGGCAAAGGACTTCCCTTTTCACGTGGGGCTGGTCAACTTCCAGCCAGTTCTGCTGACCCAGCAGCTTCATATCCTTAGCCCCATAACTTGCCATCATTCCATAATTCTCCCTGTTTTGTTTATTTCTGCTATATTCTATTTCCAATGGGCAAATCTGGGCTGAAACTGTCATGGTTTGGGGAACCAAGTCCATGCTAAAAAGAGGGTCATGGGAATCGATATAAGATGAATTTACATGATTTTTTAAAAATACAGTCCAACGGGACTGTACAACACAAAAAGAGAAGCCTAAGGTAAACCAAGAGCTGTAGTTAATAGTACAATTATAAAAGTGTGCTTTCCTCACATAACAAATGTACAACACTAACACAAGGTGCTAACACGAGGGTGGTATATGGGGTTTTATACATGATTTTTCTGAAAACCCACAAATTCCCTAATTAAAAAAACACTGTCAATCCTTGTTATTCATGGATTCCATTTTTGAGAATTTGCCTACTCACTAAAATTTGTCTATAACCCCAAAATCAATGCTCATGGTGCTTTTTCAGTCTTTTATGGACATGCACAGAGCGGTGAAACATTCTGAGGTACCGGACGCACACGTTCCCAGCTGAGGTCAGCTGAGGCCTTCTTGTTTCAGCTCTCATCCCGTACACAGGCGTCCTTCGTGTGGTATCTTTAGTGCTGCGTTTTCCATATTTTTGTACTCTTTATCGGTTAATTCACTGTTTAAAATGCCCCCCAGGCATAGTGCTGAAGGTGTTTAGTGTTCCTGAGCTCAGGAAAGCTGTGATAGGCCTTCCAGAGGAAGTTAAGCTTCATTCAGGCACGCATTAAAACGCTGGTGGCCGTGAGTTCAATGTTAATAAATCAGTGATGCATATTAAATAAGGTGCATTAAACAGAAACACATATAAGTCAAGGTTATCTATTGATTGGTTGACAAAATGGTGTGACAAGAAGTTTACAGGAATCTCACCCAGGCTTTCTCCTGTGAGCAATTAGCAATTAGTGTTCACTAATTCATTGTTTGCAGTGACTTAAGAGAACATAAGCACTGTGAATAGTGAGAATAGACTGTACTAGGTCATCTTTGCTTCCTGTCATGCCTTTTTATCTAAGGGACACATAAAGTCTGGCAACATAGGCATGTATACATAATGTCATCAGTATGTTAAAAAATAAAAATAATACCATTGTTTCCAGATTTTATGAACACTGTGCATTTTCTCTTTTTCCATCCTTTAAAAATTAACTCCACAAGGAGAGTAAGGTATTTACTTTCCTAATTCATGGTAGTATCCATTGAATGAATGTACAAATGTATCAGAATATTCAAAAAAGGACAAAAATACATAAATGCAAGTACCTGAGATTCAGCATGTGTACAATGAAATCAGTAATTTCAGGGATAAGGAAAAATGGTTAGCCAAGCTTTACAAAGTACATGTTTCTCTAGGATGTAAGTATACTGAGCATTTCAAATTATTCCCAGTACAGACAATAATCTGTTATGTGTAGGCATCAACCATCTGTGAATTGTAAAGGAGTTGTAAAATGCTACATCTGGTTTTAAATATTAATAATACATTGAGGTGGGTGGTGGCAATTAACCATACAAACAGTACGTAATGTGTTTCAGAAAACTGAACCTTCAGCAGAGTATTCTGAGCTGCACGAAGCCATCAATGGAAGCATGAGGTAGAAACTGGCTTCAAGAGAGTGAATGAAGGGCATCTGAGGGACTTGATTCTGCATTTGGGTTCTGTGGAGGGAGCCTCCAGAAATTGAAGACATTGTTACCCTGCCCTCACACAGCTTAAAATATAACAAAAAGGGTTTCCATAAAAGAGAAACGATGTGTGTCCTCAAAAATTTCAATACAGAATTAATATGACCTGGCAATTCCACTCCTAGGTATATACTCCCATGACTTGAAAACAGGGACTCAAAAAGTTACTTGTATGTCAATTTATTACAGCAGCCTTAGGAGATCAAGTCAAGACATTAACTCCCTAGCACTTCTGTCTCCCCAGCACATGGAATTGTCCATCAAAGTGGCAAAGGTGATCTCTGGGTAGCGGCCCCGGTCACTGTGAGAAGCTTCAGGGCTCTGTCCCTCCACAGAATCTTTGAACAACCAGCAAGAACTGGCAGAAACAACATTCTCAAAGCTCCAGAAAACAGATAAAGGACTGTAAATACAAGACGAGAATACAATCAAGAAACAAGGCGCTTAAAAGCGGTAGGATCTCATGATACCCTGGCTGGCCCCTCTCCCACCCCTCACCGGTTCAGCATGGAGCTGGCCCACACTCCCAGTGTGGATCCCTGGTTCTGGTTCCAGAGGGAGCAGTATAACCCTTGTGCACACACTGGGAGCATGTATGTCTGGCCCAGTCTGTATGATGGTGGCCTAAGGGACTCACCATCCCAGAACTGGCAGCTCACAGAGCTCTCCTATAGAACGCTGTGTGTAACTAGTCAAGTGGATGCCTGGAGCAAGGGATTGTTGGCTGTAGGACATACGGGGGAGTGCGCGGGTCTTTCCTAGGGAAGAGAAACACTTGTATGTGTGTAAAGGGAAGTTTCCTAGGACACATGCATAAGCCCAAGACAAGACACAGACATGTACAGAAAGGACCAGGGAGGCCCCTATGCTTTGGCCTTGAGCTATTCTCTAAACTCATTGTATGGATAAGCTCTGAAGGAGAGCATTCATACAGGTCAAGCTGCAAAAACTTGAAAAGGTGTTTTCTTTTTTCCTTATTTTTTGTTAGCCCCTGGCATTCAAGGAAAGTGCTGTCATAACACTAGCTGTATAAAAGCGTAAGAAACAGAGGCCTCAGAGACTAAATTTCATCAAGAACACATTAAAATAGCAAAATGTCCAGGTCCCAACAAAAGGCTACAAAACATACAAGGAACAGGAAGAGATGGCCCTGGCAAAAGAGATGATTGACGCATCAGAAACCATCAATGAGGAGGACCAGACCTAGGACTTTGCAGACAAAGACTTTTTTAAAAATGACCCTAAATATGCTCAAAGAGCTAAAGGAAAACATGTACAAAGAAATAAATGAAATCAGGGAAGCAGTAAATGAACACAAAGAGAATACCAATAGAGTTACGGAAATTATGAAAGGGAACCAAACATAACTGAAGACCACAGTAACAGAAATTAAAAATTCCCTAGATGGGTCAAAGGCAGATTGGAGCTGACAGAAGAAAGAACCAGTGAACTTGAAGATAACATCCAGTCTGAGGAGCAGAAAGAAGAGAAGTGAACAGAGCCTGAGGAACCTGTGGGACATGATGAAGTGTACCAATATATGCACTGTGGGAGTCCCCAAAGGAGAAGAACATTCCAAAGGAGAAGAGAGAATATTCAAAGGAATAATGACTGAAACTTCCCAAAT